>JADDOH010023776.1:0-13119 GCA_016648135.1 Agrypnia vestita | reverse complement strand
AAACCCGAAAATTTCTGTTATTAGTATACCTAGTTTCTGCACTTAAATTGCAAGAACGCTGATTAACATCAACGTAGAATTTTAACAACTCACAGTCTTTGTGATAATCAACACATCTTTTTAGTAAAGCACCACAAACATAAAAAAGGCATTTTTTTCAGGAAGCGCATTTTTTTTCTAAAGCGGCGGCTGCGAGCGCGAATGGCACCGAAGGCACGGCCCTTACTGCCGCCGTCTTATGCCCCCATACTCTCAAGGCGCCGAGCACGCACGCACACATTCTAATGGCTAGCGGCCAGTTTGTATGAAGACGTAATACTTTTCTTGTGTATATTGTGTCATAATGCAGGGAAAGATTGCCGGAAGTCGGGGCCCTGGAAGAAGGAGGACTTGATGGCTGAAAAACTTGAGACAGTGGTTTGGCCAGTCTACTGTGGAGCTGTTCCGGGCCGCAGTAAACAAAGTCCGCCTAGCCAATATGATAGCCAACGTCCGGTAAACGGACAGGGCACGAGAAGAAGAAGAAGTCTCATAGCTAGTAGCAAAATCTTTACGGGTGAATTCCTGCTTTGATAATGAGTCGAAAATGTTGAAGCAACCATGTGGAGATATTCAATATCAAAGTTTGTATCTTTTTTCAATATTTCTGACTTATTAAAGTTATCATTACAATAACTTATATTGATTATGAAAATTCATTCGCTTCAATACAACGCAAATAAAATGATAAAAAACCTTATAAAAATTCTATTTTTATTTTTTGCAAGGTGTTATCATTTTATTCGACTTGTATTAAAATGAATGAATTTTTCATAAGCGATATAACTAACTGTAATGAGAGTTCAACTTTTTGCAAAAAATAAGTCAGAAATTTTGGAAAAAAATGCAAATTTTTATGTAGCATATCTCCATTTACTATTGAAGATTTCAACTCAATATCAAGGCAGGAATCTACCTGTAAAGTTTTTGCTACTGGCTATGAGACACCATGTCTAGAAACTTATATAGGATATAAAAAATCGTTCGCTTTAATACATTCAAGTCAAATAAAATGATTAAAACCTTGCAGAAATTATTTTTTATTGTGAAGTTTTTATTATTTTATTTTACTTTTGTCTAAGATAATGAATTTTTAATATTTCATTTAAATTACTGTAGTGACAGTCCACCGTTTGACAGGAAATAAGTCAGAAATACTGAAAAAAAATGCAAACCTTGAAGTCCACAAAGTGTGAAGAATATTCTGTGTATAGTTTTCTGGGATATTCTGACGTGTATATGTGACCTCTCTGGACAACGTTTCGGATCCCATTGCAGGGTCCATCATCAGCTGATGATGGATCCTGTAATGGGATCCGAAATACGGTATATATCACATATACACTACGGTATATATATGATATATATCACATATACACGGCAGAATATCCCAGAAAACTATACACAGAATATTCTGAACGGCCATAAAAACTTGAGAACTTTTGTAAAAAATATTTTTTTCTTCAAACAGAGCAAAATGAATCAATATGTATTATAGATGTCTCACAGATACGATATTATATTTATTTTATGCGAAAGTAGGTATAAAAGTCGTTGGGTGTTAATAGGGCTTACGACCTATCGTACGGCTGGCTTAAGTGTTCCATTTACACAATGTAACGTTCACCATTTCCAACCATGATAGAATACCATGACTATCAAATTTTTGGTAGTTGTATATATTTAAATTTTACAACCTATTCCGTATATGTGTTGTAATTATCCTTAACGCCACCGGCATCCAAAGCTTTTTCGTTCCCCTTATATAATCACAGATTAGGTTCACATGTTATTATGTTTAAAAGTTATTATTATTTTTTCTTTAGACTATATATGCCATTAATGTACACTTTACCTATCTGTTGTAAAAGTCCTATAGGGCTTTAATTAATAAATAAATAAAAAATAAAAAAAATGACACTAATGTGATACCTATTTTTTATGATTAGAATTTCTTTAGGAATATCCTTTATATGTGTAATGAGATTCTTCCGAATTATAAATAAAAAATATAATTTCGTCCCTGTGAGACATCTATAATATATATTGATTAATGATGTCCCTGTGACAAAAATCCAGTACTGTGTTCTGAAAAACTTGGACAAACTCAAAATATTCAGAGCATAATAATTTTATCGTGACGTTATTAATATAATAAATAAGAATATACAATATACTTAGTTTTCACCGTTAATTTGTTGAGAATATCAACATTTTTCGGGGCCAATTGTCTCTTCATCGGGATACATTGTATACTAAAATAAACATGTTGGCATATTTAAAAATTAGTCGTGAAAACAAGGCATATTCCTATTAATTATAAAATATTTTCTATTCAAAATTGAATGAAGAATACTCGCTGAAGTTTTTGATACCAGCTACGAGACACCCTGCATAAACTTGGCACCACCATGCAATTTTATATAATTAAAAATAAAACACAAATCACTTTGTTTTCACCACTTTATTAGATTAAAAAATCTACATGTTTCGAAAACAATGTTCTCTCCTTCAGGATTATTATGTGGAAGTACACAATAATCCTGAACAAGAGAACATTGTTCTCGAAACATGTAGATTATTTAATCTAATAAAGTGGTGAAAACAAAGTGATTTGTGTTTTATTTTAATAATAATGTCACCACAAAGTTCAAGCCTTCATACAGAAGAAGAAAAAATATTCTTCGAACAGTTTATATGATTTATTTCACCCTATATAATAACGACATTAAATTTTGGTTAAAAATAACAAATGTATTATAACTACCGATGTCAAGCAGTTATCGGCGATAACCTATGTGATTGGTTATCACTTGAACAATGTACTATAACTTCACCGAAGATCTTTCTACGACAGAACACAATAACTGACTGTCGAACAGAAGTTTAAACATGTCTGAAAAAGTGTTTATTTTATTACACAGGGGAGTATGTATTTTATTTTAAAATGTTATTTGATTTGAACGTTGTAATGTTGTACGCAGGGGCGCATTGGAATATTTTTTATAATAAATAATAGGCATGAGTAGAAAACCAATAATCAAGGATATAAATTAAAATAATATTTATAAATAACACTTGCAGAAAACGGGGAATTTTGATAATTAAGCATAACGTTAACCGAGGCACCTTTAATGATAAGTGCCCGGGAAAAAACGAACATTACTACAGGGCTTCACCACAAATATCTAATTACTCTAAAGGGGAAGGGGTAACTTAAAATTTTATAAATAAGTCGTTTGTACGTGGTATATCCACTGTTGATAATGGCCTTACAAGCCGAAACAGCTGTAACACATAAAAATACTTAACCCGTAGAACTTAATAATAATATTTGTTAAAATTTAATTTATTTTGATTATCGCTAAAAATAAATGAATATATAATACTCCAAATATTCGTGATTCCAACTATTCGAATATCGAATAGTTAATGATAATATATTCGAATATCCGATGTATTCGTAAATTTTTTAAGAAAGGAATAATTTACTTTGGATGATAAATACAGATAAATACATTCTATGTATTTAAAATAAAAACACAATAATTGTAGAGAATTTAATTATTTTAATTTTTAAAAATATATGTTATTAAAAAACAACAAAAAATATATTGAAAAATAATGTTGAATTGATATGTTTATCTCACACCCCACGTGCAAGTCTTTTTTTCATTATTATGAATATAACTTCTTGTTTGTTGGCTTAAGTATTTATGAAAGTACTAGTAGAAAGCCGACTCCATCGTTGACAATTCAATGTAGTAAAACTTGTTGTCATAAAGCCATAAAGATAAGCAGAAGATGTCCGACAAAGGAGTTTACATCTTTGATGTTCGACTTCGTATTCCTGAGTAATGAATGAATGCTTGAATATGACTTCCAGGGTTCGTAAACTTTTGTTTCGTTTAGAAAGATATTAAAAATCTTATTATATAAATAATATAATACGAATACTTTACGAATACTTATTAAAGTATTCGAATAACGAATTCTTAAAAACAGGCGAACATATTCGGGGTTCGAATATTCGGATTGGAGGCTCTAATGATGACAGATTTTGAAATAACCTTCTATAATGTAGGTACACGTCCACTATTGCCGAAAATGACATTATTTCAGGAATAAACTAAGTTTTTACGCGGATAATTGTATTTTCATTTACCTACTTTTAATTTCGCGCAAAAACGCCCGAAGGTGTCATGGCGTCTACGTGACGTCAAGCCTAAGTAAACGTTGCATTGTGTCTATGATAACAGTTCAAGATACACGGTGACGGTACTTAGGCGTGACGTCATTCGCTCTTGTCCGAATGCAGAATTTTATACGTTTATTTTATTGAAAATCTTATTAATCTGATCTATATATTAAAACTGGATATTTTTATAAAATTTTTGAAATATTTTCTTCTCTAAAATCACTTATTCTTTATGGAGATGAAGTCTGAAAAAATGAAAGCAGACTGAATGCGCTGGAAATGCGATGGCTTAGGTGTATTTGTAGAAAATCTGCGTTTAAGAGAGTGAGAAGTGAACAAATTAGAAGTGAATGCAATGCTGGCTACAGCGTGGTAGATAAAATAAAAAAAGAATCACTGAGATGGTTCTGTCATGTGAAAAGTATGAACAAGGAGAAGATGGTGCAGAAAATATACGAGACGAGTGTTGAAGGCAGCTTAAGTTGAGGGCTTCAGTAGAAAGCTCCATTTAACTGAAGAGCGTTTGCATAAATGTGGTCGAAGCAAAAGCGATAGAAGATAGTGGTGTCCAGCGGTAACGCATTGTGAATGCTAGGATTTATTCCGCGTACTACCAGGGTTTTCTAAAATACCCGCGCACTGAGAACTCTTTACAACTCCTTGGTGCGAAGTAGACTCGAGAGCGGCTCGATGATTTGGGGGCCACATGACCTTAAGTACTCTCTTATGGTAGAGAAACTACAAAATAAGTTTCTCTTGTTATCTGAAAGTGCGGGCGTCCTTGTATTTACCTAACCGAGTTTCTCCAGGATATGCTTGGCTACAATATTTTAGGGACTAGAAGGAATGTGTATTTGATTACGCATTTTTATCGTTTGTTGCACGATGTGATCGATAATCCTGAAATTATGCGGAGCATTGGTTTATATGTTCTTGATAATTACCTTAGACATCGTCAGCATAGATTGTTTCACATTCCAATATACAGGACCAACCTGCCGATGGTTATGCCTGCTGGAAGAGCTATTGTTGTACTGAAAAATATCGCTTTGGACATTGATCTGCTCCATATCTCTGAGAGGGTTTTCCGAAGCAGGATTCTCCTACATCTTTGATAAGGATTGTTGTTCATATATATTAATTAAATGTAATAACATGTAAGTTTGTAATGTCCATGTTATTTTTTTAATAAATGAAATTGAAATATCCTCTCTGCTTACCCCTGCGGAGGAACGGCATGATGGTTAGTAAGTTAGTTAGTAAAATAGTTAGTAAGTTAGTTAGTGAAATACCACTGAGAAATGGCATCTGACGCA
Organism: Agrypnia vestita; assembly: GCA_016648135.1. Lineage (NCBI taxonomy): Eukaryota > Metazoa > Arthropoda > Insecta > Trichoptera > Phryganeidae > Agrypnia > Agrypnia vestita. The sequence continues at coordinate 7,566 of JADDOH010023776.1, read as the reverse complement.
CTGATGGGCAGTGTTGCAGACAATTATTTATAAAGATATTTGCAAAGTCTTATTTTATCGTCAAACAGATTCCATTCTATCTCGTGAAGATCGTGGACCAATTCTGTATGTAACAACTTAAGGGTCGATTTCATTACGATTTTTAAAAGCGGTTTTAAATCTTTCTTTTACCACGCTTATTTGATCTTCACCCGATACAAATATACATGGTTATTTGTAAAACATTAATAAACTCGCAGTGCTTATATATTTCCTAAATCCTGCTCAATTATAGTCGAAAATGTTCAACAAGCTATTTTGACCTAACTATCAATAGTTAAGGAGATATGCGACATCCAAAGTTTGGCATTTTTTCCCAATATTTCTGACTATTTTTTTTGTGAAACGTTGGACGATCAATTACAGTAACTTATAATCGAATATGAAAAATTCATTCCTTTAATATAAGTCCACATAAAACATCAAAACTTCAAATTCCAATTGGAAAACTATTCAATTGGAATTTTTCCAGGGTTTTTTATATAATCATTCTTATTTACTTGTGTTTGAAAAAACCGAAAAAACAAAAAATCAATTTTTTTCGTAATCGATATGAGTTACTGAATGATAGCCAACGTTTTTACAAAAAATAAGTCAGAAATTTGAAAGAAAAGACAACTTTGATGTCGCATATCTCCCATAACTATTGATTTAGTTCATGATATCTGAACATTTTCGACTCTAATCCACGGCAGGAATTAGTCGGCTGCGAGGTTATATAATGTTTTATCAAATCCCCTGCACAATGAGAAAAGCGGATTAGTACTTGTGTCGATGATACACACCATTATATATATAGATAGTATATATATACTATAATATATATATATATATATATATGATTATATAAATATATATCTATATCTATACTATACATATATATATATACTAATATCTATATATATATTATATATATATATATATATATGTATATATATTTGCAAAGTCTCTTATTTTATTGTCAAACAGATTCCATTCTATCTGGTAGAAGATCGTGGACCAATTCTTTATGTAACAACTTAGGCCCGGTTGCGCCATCTAAAGTAAAGGTAAAGTTTTAGTAAAAAAGTTACATGAGTAACGTTTTTTACTAAAACGGGTTGCGCCATCTATGGTAAAAATATTTAAGTCGCCGAAGTACATACATCTGAGTAACTTTTTTTTACTCTCCAAGATAGATGGGTAAAGGTAAAAACGTTGGTAAAAAAAATGGCCGTCCTCTCACAGCTGATTTGAAAATGTGACATTTATCCGTATAGGTACTTGTCATTTGAATTTTGTCGCTGTCATTTTCGTATTGAAATTTGTAAATATTAAAATGAATCTTTTAATTTCGAGTTATTTTAGCGTTGGTTTGACGTTTGTTTGGTTTGTTTTATAGAATAAAGTGGTTTGTTTGAACTGATTTTGAACCGCAAAAGTACGTATTGCCAGTGGTGAAAAACTGAAATAAATCAAATTCCATAGACAAATGCGGTATTTGAGGTTTATTCCGCTTGACACCCTATTAGCCTTATGATTGGTTTGACAGCGGTAAAAAAGCTGTTTGTGCAACCCGAAATCGAGTTTACTCTGAGCTGAGGGTAAAAAAAGTTACTCGGGTCAATGTTACTCGAACCAAATTTACTTCTGCTGGCGCAACCGAGCCTTAAGGATCGATTTAATTTTATTATGATTTTTAAAAGTACCTTTTAAATCTTTCTTTTACCATGCTTATTTGATCTTCACCAGTCCGACTCTGCGCAAGCCGCATGTATCGAACTCCATCCAAGGGTCAGCGATACGATATCTGGAGTTATCTCCTCGCCGGGATTAGCAAACGGATGACGCTATCTTTTCCCGCCAACTGGTTCGTAGTCGACGGCGATTCTGTGGGTCCGTAGTCGATACTGCCTCCACACACTACTAAAAGACCTCGTCAAATTAAAGGCGAAACTCGCAAATACCGAAGGGAAAAACTACATTTCAAAATGAAGACCACAACACACACACGTTCACCAGTTTGAAGACTTCAAAGACTACACTACATTTGTAGTATATATTACATGAAGTGAACTTTTCTCTTTTTACACAAACTAATAAATGGTACTATCGACTGTCCTCAACTACTAGAACGTGTCTGCTTGCGTGTTTGTCGAATTGAACTTAAATAATTGATTTGTATTTGTATGTATATTTTTTATTATAATATGACTTTCAAAGCTTGTGCTATATCTTTTCACTGTCACTTGAAAAAATATAGCACAAGAGATAGCTTTGAAAGTCATAGCTTGTGCTATATCTCTTCACATTATTACTTTTTTTGTTTTTAAATTTCTATAATATTATGTTTTTCTTATGCTTCTGCTTTTTATATACTTGCTTTATATTTATATAATATTTATTATATTATATTATATTATATTTATCTATATATATATATTTGTACCTGTATTTTAATTATTTTCTTTCCACTTTATGTCATTATTATGTTTACATGTTATTAATTTTTTTTTCTTTAAACTATATATTCTGTTAATGTACCTTTTACCTATCTGTTGTAAAAGCCCTATAGGGCGTTAATTAATAAATAATAAAAATAAACTAATTGTAGTACTACATAATTATAATGACCTACAAGAAGTTACTATTTAAAGTTTGTAAATTATTGTGTGTAGTTTGTAGTGTGCACTATACTTCAAAAGATGTGAAGTGTACACTTCAATGTAATGTAGTACTACATTGTAGTAGTTAGTACAGAGCGGACCCGTCACTACTTGCAAATGAGTGGCATAAAAGCACATCCAAATAAGAATTAAAAAATGTTTTTAATGCAGTCACTGGGGATACTAGAATGAAACATCATAGCAAAGATAGCAATATCTAATTATGTAAATAGCAAAATCAGCAAAGTCCACTACTTCCGTATTTAAAAGCAAAATATTTATACTCTTAAGTATGTATATAAAGGAAAACTGAGGTGGCAATGTTTTAATTTCGGCCTTACATTCGTGTTGTTAATTTGTTATTTAATATTTTACTGCGGTTCTAATTTGTTATATTTCTTTATCTTACTTTTAATCTTTTGTTTTTCTATTTTTAGTTCGTAAAAATTAATTTTAATTTTTTTTACGTATCTTCTCTTTTTCAATACTTGAGTTTTCAATTAATTTGTTTATTTATATTTAATTTGATCATTATTAGCCATTTTTAAAATTGCTTCTTTATGTGTAGATATTAATTTAGTTTAACGATACTTTGTAATGTGTAAAAATAAATAAATGTATTAGCCACAACAGCAAAAAAATATTGCGAAATCAATCTAAAATGTTAACAATTTATTGTTAAGAGAGTCTAAAAACAATTACACTACGCATTTTAGAAGTCTCTGGATTATTCTACATGAATCTAGAATCTACTATCCTATTCTCAAAGAAGCCATACACTACTAGAAATATGGAGAAACAGGTCGAACATTCGCGAAACCAACATTTATGTATAAAAGTAATGGAAGCATCGCGAAAGGCATTGACTATAAAAGTAGATTGACACGCAAGTGCGCATTTAGTACTTGCGTTGTGTTGACAGGCGAAGTTTCAGCGAATACGCAGATAAATAAATCGGTGATTCAATATACGACCAAGCGACAGTAAATTTAATGGGAGATTTCAGTGTGGATTCTAACCAGCGATAAAGTGCCTACCGATTTCCTTTATGTCATCATCTCGAGATATAAAATATTTATTTATCATTTTCGAACATCTGGCAACCCATTTGTTTTTTTAAATTTTCAATTACCTTGCGAAATCGGACCCCTTGCGGTCGAGATAATTCTTAATTGAAAACAGCTATTATTGATTTAGTATCACTAATTTTATTTTATCGCACATAATATTTATAACTGTGTAATTGCTTAATTAATTTATATTTAAGACTCATGCATTATAAGATGAGACCTTTGAAAAGAATTCGAGAATGTGCATTAGGGTGTGTCACTTTTTTCAACTTTCGATTTTTCAAATTTAATAGTTCTCAAAAGTTGCATTTTAATATGTTATTAAATGCTGTATTTACAGTTTTCCTTAAGACTGATACTTTTGGCTAGCTAAAAGGCCTTGAAATATAGAAAAAGTTGCAAAATAACGTTCCAATCAGAACGATATATTTTTTGTATTTACCAATTGTCTTAGTGATTAAATGCTTTTTTCTAATAATAATATAGCCAGCATAAGGAAAACGCCATATTTAAGTTCATTTTGATAATCTGTTAGCTTAAATACCTACCCCCGTTCGGCTTGTTTCGGGTCGCGCTCCCGTTATGCGTGCCTCATTAGGTCAGACTCCATACCGAACGGTTGTATTTATTAGTTTACTTGTTTTCAACCGACGTAAAGTTTCTTCATATTATACGGAATAAATTTAAGTGTTTAATTCATTCATGAAACCAATAACAATGGCATCACATCCGTCAAGTTCAAAAGAAACCAGAGGTCGTACGAAATTACGTATTTTTGAGAAATATCCCGAAAAATTCAAAAGTACTATGTTACCAACTTATGGATATGTTTGGCGACATTATGAGTGGGTGCATCATGGAATGAAACAGTCAAGTAGTTTAGAACCACAAGCAAAAGTCATCACTTCTCAAGTGGCTCGAACCGTTCTTGAAGTTTGGAAAAATGCAAGCATTGTGAGCCAGCTTCTATTATCATATTGCAAACAGTATAGGCTACTATCGTAAAAATTCAACAAAGAACCAAAAAGTCATTTTAGCCGTATTTAGATAAAATAGAAAACTTTATAACTAAATCAACAATTATTTTTGAGATTGCTGCGTGCAAATGCAAAAAATATTCTTCTTGTAAATGTGGACAAAATAAAATTGTTCCGATTAAAGACCAGCCATTTCTTGAAGAGCAAAGAACCTTCAGATGCATAGGCATTGGAAACATAGTTAAAGGAAGAGAAAATTGAGAAAGTACAACATAATTCGAAAAGTTGGCGGAAGTATGTGATCGTTATGGCATATCGCACAGAGCAGGCGCTGCTATTGCTTCGGCTACACTGAGTGATATCAGGGAGGCATCAAATGTTGACAAATGACAACAAAATTGTAATAGAATAGGGTATACGAGAGTATAGTAAGCTCGTGCCTCGCAAAAATCATTGTCGAGATCTTTTGTGATACTACAAATCAATTTTGAGAGCGATCATTATTACGACATGATTTCCTGGCAGGATGAGAAACTTATACTGACTGAACTACCGCTTTTGAGCTATGTACTTATAAAGTGAAGAGCTGAGGGCAGTTTTCGTCGAACGAAATGTCCGAATATTCGATTTTCCCAAATCCCTGCCACACGCAGTCATTAGAAAGAAATCTACTGACTGTGTGTGGCAGGGAAATGTGTGGATGCCTTAAATTGACGACTGTAGCTGCAGGTTCTGTCATAGGGTAAACAGTTAGAAAAGGTTTTATTGCAGCCAAGCCGAATTCTAGGAAAATTATTCCAATGTTTAATTCTAAAAAATAACTTTTGCTGTCTTTAAAAATACTCTCTTTGGAAAATTTTGTATGTTTTATAATATTTTTTAAAAATAATTCAGCTTAAAATTTGCAGTAAATTTTTGTTTTAGTATATTATCTATATATATATATTAACGAAATTAAGTAATCTGATAAAAATATGTAGAAGAAAACAGCACTTTTATTACCTCTGAAAAATCACTAAAAACCAACATTTTCAGAATATTTGGCTCGCTAGAACCAGCCAAAAGTATACTTCATGTTCCGGATGGGAACACCTTTTTTATGCGGCTCAGTAGTCTTCGCTGGTGGGGCAGAGATCGCCACCAGAATTTGCAGTGAAGCTCGTAGTCCGTGGATATGCCAGAAGTCAAACGCCGAAGTAGTGCTTTTATCGTATTAAAGTCGAAGAAAAAATCCGAAGCGAAGTCCAAGTCAGAAAGCAGTGGTCACAAAAATCCAAGAAAGCAGAGTCCAAAGTAGGTGAGCAGGGTCAGAAAGAAAAGGCAGCAAGAAGATTGTCCAAATAGCGGTTCTCGTACCAACGCGGGTGGCGTATCTGTGGTACCCGCTCAAAAAATGCATTTTATTTATACCAAATTCAAAATTTCACAAGATTGCGTCATAGCATGTTACAGAAACCAATGAGATTGCGTAATTCTGGGAAGGCGCCGCAGCGCTCCCAGCGGCCGAGCGGTGAACTACGTCATTCGCGGTTGCACAATTTCACCGCGCGTCAGATTTCATATGACAGATACAAATTAATTCATAAAAAATGCATTTTAGCTCCCAAGAGACTAATACTGTGTTATTTTGTAATAACAGACCTAGCAGATGATAATAACACAGTTATTTGGACGGGCTGGGTCATACAAGGCCCAAAAAACTAAAATTAAATTCGCCACAAACGGCTCAAATTTTCAAAAATTCATAAAAAATCAAAAACCGCAGTTTTACAAGTTTTGCTATGACAAATGTAATTTGCGCATGCAAGCGCTCATTTTAACAGTAATTCCAAATATTTCAGGTAAATATTTACTGAGTTATAGGCATTCAAAAAAGCGCCAAAAACCAATTTCTTTATTTCACTCTCAGGCGCGCCTATATCATTCCACATGTATAAAAATACATTTTCCAGACAGGCATTCAGATAAGGAATGCAATGACACTACATAAGTAGGAATTCGTCCACGGTAAGCCGCTCTGATTTTCGATAAAAAATTCAACTTTTTAATATTCTCCACGGCGAGCCGTGTGCGCGAGCTTACCGCACGTGGGCCCGCAAACAGGCGTCTACCGTTTCCAAATCGAGAAAAATACAAAATTTTTCTCACGGTCTTCCAGTACTCATTCATTTCATGATGACCATCTCCACGATGGCGCCCGGTGCAGGCCTTCGGGCCCCCGTGGAGGGTATCCCATATACGCATCTCAGACGGGGGCTCGGAATTGAGTACTAGGCGTTAGAAGTTATAGCCGGTCAGGTAAGTTTGTAAAATCTCTGAATATTCAAAAAACATTTATTTGCCCGTCGGCGGATTCAACGGCGGAAAGAAAGAGACGAGACCCTCTGCAGCGAGACTCGTCTCCCGTGTTGGCGAATATTGCGTGCCACACTCATGCCCATTTAGTGTTGGCGAACATCGCGGGTACCGCGTGCCACACACATACTTTACTTTGGGGCGTTTCATCGCGGAAGAATCCCTTCGGCTCAAACTTCTAACCTTTGTCCACGCACCAACAGGTGCCAAATAAAAAATATTTATTTCCATTTTATTCATAAAAATTCATAAAATTCCAATACATTTTTCTCATCAGAGATTCAACATAATGCACATGACAATATTGCATACAAAAAGGGCGCCAAGCGCTGCTTCCTACAAGACATCAACATATTTTAAAAATATTTTCATAACATATACAAATTCCACACATATTTGTATCGACACTTGTAGCTGGAAATAACATCGGCAGCCAAACAGGCTGCATTTTTCATATTCATTCAACAAAGGGCCAATCTC
>JADDOH010023773.1:0-22987 GCA_016648135.1 Agrypnia vestita | reverse complement strand
ATAGACGACATTTGGTAAGTCGTCGGCACCTGCTCGCCTGGTTGTTTCCATAAAAATAATTGCGCCGCTTGGTCGGCCTCTCGGATTTTTCTGCGCAAAAACATTTCTTTTACATCGGCTGCCAGTGCCACTTTTCCTTCCCGGAACCGGAACACACTGCCTAGAAGTGAACTCAGCAGGTCCGGCCCCGTCAATAGCATATCATTCAGTGATATTCCTCGGCACTTACTCGCGGCATCAAATACTATACGTATTTTGCCGGGCTTGTTTGGGTTAAAGACTGCAAAATGCGGCAAGTAAAACTTAAATTTTAGCGCTTTTTCTTCGGCGGGTGACAAGGCGCGGGCGTAATCTTTCTCAAAATATTCATTTATTTTCGCCCTGTACGCCGTCGCATATGCAGTATCTTTTTCCATTTTTCTTTCAATCCCCGCCAGGCGGTTGGCGGCGCACTGGCGGCTGTCTGGGAAATTAACATCATCCATCTTCCAAAGAAGGCCCGTTTCCCATTGCCCGGTAGGTAATTGGCGCGTAGTGGCCTTCATAATAGCGGCGGCGCGGGCGTCTTCTCTATTGACGCGGGCCGCGGCAGTGATTCCCAGTGAATCCACTGCAAAATGCGCCCTTATCAGCGCCTCCAGATCGTTATCGGCCGCCGGCACCGTGGCGCCGGAGAGCGCCAAAACCGTCGCGGTGCCGGCGGGTGGCCGGCGGCCAAGCTCGCCGTGTGTGGTCCATCCCAGGGCTGTGCGGGAGTGCAATCCGCCGGTAGGTATTTCAGTCACCTCCCGGGTGACGATCAAATGCGCGTGGTCCTGGCCTATCAATATTTGTGGCTCCACTTCATTAAACTCCGCGCACTTTCCACCAACACACGCGCGTTCTAAGTCATTTTCATTTTTATTTTTATTTTTATTTTTATTTTGGCACTCGCATTTTCTTAGCACTTTTTGCGCGGGCAGAGCGAGCTGTTTGACTGTGCTCGCCCGCATTTCATATGCAGCCTCACTCCCCCGCACTGTGAGATTTACATCTTGGGACCGGTCATCTGAGGAACACATTCCATTTGCGCCGTGAATTCTAAGTCCGCGCACCGGTCCGCGGGCCCCGACGCCGCTGGCCACTGTTTCATCGACGAGAGTGACGGTCGAACCCTCATCGAGAAGCGCGTAAATTTTCACTTGGCCTCGGGGCCCACTCACAGTCACCAACAAAACTTTTAATAGTACGGCATATCGCCCATTGTCCAATTTTGCGTGCCCCACTGTATATCGCGGGGCGCCGTAACATTCGTCGCGGGGGTGCTAGTTGGGGCGGCCGCGGCGGCGCCGCTTGACCCGCGCGGTGGCGCGCTTCGCGGGGCGCCTCGCCCGCCTCGCCGATGTTGATCGCGGCCACGCCCGCCTCGCCCGCCGCGCCCGGATCGATGTTCTTCAGCGGCATGGGGCGGGCGGCGATTTTCTTCTAAGTGCAGCGAGTGGTGGTGTGGTGCTCGGCATCCATTTTCGCCGCACCGCTTGGCCTTGCAGTTAGGCAACATATGCCCCCTTGTCAGGCAATTAAAGCAGACAGCGGCCCGCCTTGCCAATGTCCATCTCTCCCGTATGGGTTTATTCCAATACGCCCTACAATCCAGCAGGGCGTGATTTGCCATATGGCAGGCGCAGCATCTGGCGGCGCTCGTTGACGGTCTACTTTCATCACCGTCTTCCGTCAATTGGTGAACTTGACCGCTTCGGCGGGCGGTCATCTTCTGGCTCGCTTTTGGCCTACATCCGGCGTACGGCGCCATGTCCAATATGTCGACCAGCCAGTCCGATAAGTCCTTTATTGTAATGTTGGTTGGTCCGCCTCTCCTTGAATTCAGCCACATTAATTTCGCCGACATGGGAAGCTTGCCGACCATTTCTGTAAGTAGCTGCGGTGACGTCAGGTATTTCCGGCCAAAGCCATGCACGGTCGCCACCACATTTCTGATGGCTATAGCATAATCCGTCAGCGCGTCTATCGGCGAATCTTCAGTGATCCGTGGGTGGCGGCGGACTCTTTCCAGCATGCTATCAATAATGTCCTCGGAATTGCCGAAGCGGTTTTTCAGTGTCCGCATAATCTCCTCCAAATTCTGTGGGTCCACTAGAAGCGGCGCGACTGCTTCGCGCGCTCGTCCTTTCAGCGCCGTTTGTAGGCGCATAATATTTTCAGGCGGCGACAATCCACATAAAACTGACGACTGCTCATACTGCGCCAGGAAAGTCGGCCACTCGAAGGGGTCTCCGGAAAAATGCGGCAATTCTTTGACGCCTGATTGTCGCGCCAAAATTGCTGAAACCGGCGCCTCTCCCGCAGTGGGTTGTGAGCGGGTGCTGTTGGCCTGGCGTGAATTGAGCGCCTCTTCAATCAGTGAGTTGACCATCCGTCTATGTTCCGGATGGCTCAGGACCCAATCTCTGGTGAATGTACTCGGTTCGGGACAACGGCCCCGCTGTCCAGATCGGTCTGATGACACAATCGCGTACTCCTCCATGACGTCATCGGCCGCGGCAACTGGTGGGCGGCGGGTGGTGACGTCATCGGCCGCGACAACTGGTGAGCGGCGAGTGGTGACGTCATCGGCTGCGACGACTGGTAGGCAGCGAGTGGTGACGTCATCGGTCGCGACCACTGGTGGGCGGCGGGTGGTGACGTCATCGGTGGCGGCTGGTGTCGGCCGCTTGGGTGTGACATCATCAGCGGCGACCGAGGCTGGTCGCTTGGATGCCGCCCTGGTCGGTTGCACATTTGCAGCTTCGGATGCGTCTGCCTTTGCTGAGCAGATCCGGATGAGCGCCTCCGCGTGCTCTCGCTGGAGTTCTCGTATGAGCTGCTGTTGGCGTCGGATCTCCGCCGCTTGCCGGCGGACGGTGTCCTCCGTGGATGTCGTGGAGGCCCGGTCCACTTCAGAACCGGCTCGTTCCGGTGCCACAGGCTCGTCCTGGTCGTGGTCTCCCCCAACAGAGTGTCTCGATCCCTCTTGAGACATGGTGGTCGTCAGCGAAGCTCAGATCTCCGGCTCGAACAGGACCAAAATGTTCCGGATGGGAACACCTTTTTTATGCGGCTCAGTAGTCTTCGCTGGTGGGGCAGAGATCGCCACCAGAATTTGCAGTGAAGCTCGTAGTCCGTGGATATGCCAGAAGTCAAACGCCGAAGTAGTGCTTTTATCGTATTAAAGTCGAAGAAAAAATCCGAAGCGAAGTCCAAGTCAGAAAGCAGTGGTCACAAAAATCCAAGAAAGCAGAGTCCAAAGTAGGTAAGCAGGGTCACAAAGAAAAGGCAGCAAGAAGATTGTCCAAATAGCGGTTCTCGTACCGACGCGTGGCGTATCAGTGGTACCCGCTCAAAAAATGCATTTTATTTATACAAAATTCAAAATTTCACAAGATTGCGTCATAGCATATTACAGAAACCAATGAGATTGCGTAATTCTGGGAAGGCGCCGCAGCGCTCCCAGCGGCCGAGCGGTGAACTACGTCATTCGCGGTTGCACAATTTCACCGCGCGGCAGATTTCATATGACAGATACAAATTAATTCATAAAAAATGCATTTTAGCTCCCAAGAGACTAATACTGTGTTATTTTGTAATAACAGACCTAGCAGATGATAATAACACAGTTATTTGGACGGGCTGGGTCATACAAGGCCCAAAAAACTAAAATTAAATTCGCCACAAACGGCTCAAATTTTCAAAAATTCATAAAAAATCAAAAACAGCATTTTTACAAGTTTTGCTATGACAAATGTAAATTACGCATGCAAGCGCTCATTTTAACAGTAATTCCAAATATTTCAGGTAAATATTTACTGAGTTATAGGCATTCAAAAAAGCGCCAAAAACCAATTTTTTATTTTACTCTTTTTTTTTATTTATTTCACTCTCAGGCGCGCCTATATCATTCCACATGTATAAAAATACATTTTCCAGACAGGCATTCAGTAAAGGAATGCAATGACACTACATAAGTAGGAATTCGTCCACGGTAAGCCGCTCTGATTGTCGATTAAAAATTCAACTTTTTAATATTCTCCACGGCGAGCCGTGTGCGCGAGCTTACCGCGACGTGGGCCCGCAAACAGGCGTCTACCGTTTCCAAATCGAGAAAAATACAAAATTTCTCTCACGGTCTTCCAGTACTCATTCATTTCATGATGACCATCTCCACGATGGCGCCCGGTGCAGGCCTTCGGGCCCCCGTGGAGGGTATCCCATATACGCATCTCAGACGGGGGCTCGGAATTTGAGTACTAGGCGTTAGAAGTTATAGCCGGTCAGGTAAGTTTGTAAAATCTCTGAATATTCAAAAAACATTTATTTGCCCGTCGGCGGATTCAACGGCGGAAAAGAGACGAGACCCTCTGCAGCGAGACTCGTCTCCCGTGTTGGCGAATATTGCGTGCCACACTCATGCCCATTTAGTGTTGGCGAACATCGCGGGTACCGCGTGCCACACACATACTTTACTTTGGGGCGTTACATCGCGGAAGAATCCCTTCGGCTCAAACTTCTAACCTTTGTCCACGCACCAATAGGTGCCAAATAAAAAATTATTTATTTCCATTTTATTCATAAAAATTCATAAAATTCCAATACATTTTTCTCATCAGAGATTCAACATAATGCACATGACAATATTGCATACAACAAGGGCGCCAAGCGCTGCTTCCTACAAGACATCAACATATTTTAAAAATATTTTCATAACATATACAAATTCCACACATATTTGTATCGACACTTGTAGCTGGAAATAACATCGGCAGCCAAACAGGCTGCATTTTTCATATTCATTCAACAAAGGGCCAATCTCCGGTCTAGTGTCCGGGCGATGTTGTTCTACAGCTAGTTGGAAGCAGTATGCGCGCGCGGCCCCCCTCCAGTCGCGGCAACAGCCGCTGGGCACTGACTTGCGCGCGCTCCGAGCGGCAACCCGATTTTCAGTAGCGGCATACACGCCTCGTCTCCAATGCAATTTTCTGTATGTAGCGGCTGATTTATTGTGGACACGCGCCGCTCATAGTGGTCATGTTATGTTCTCATTTTTTACATGGCTCAACCCTGTCCGTTCCACTCTCGTTATTTGAGTCCAAGTTTATATTTTGGTCGATAGCATGCATAGCTGCATCCACATGATTATTTTCGCTACTAGATTCTTCCTCCAACAGATTTTGTAATTGTTCTTCTGAGTCAATATTAACAAGAATTGAAGAAGGTATAGCCGAACTACTCAAGCCCGCTTTAGGATCACTGCCAAACAATGCTTTGTATGGGGATCTCCCAATTATGCGATGAAATGAAATATTTTTTTTATATTGCACATGATAGCACCCGAGAGCCCAATTGGTCGAGTTGTTGTCATACATCCATGATCTCAACATATTTTCGACATCTTGGTTGCTTCTCTCAACACTGCCTTGTGTTTGAGGCCTCCTGGGGCTCCCATGAACTATCTTGCACTCAGGCCACATTGCAGTTAATTCTTCGATAATCTTTGCCGTAAATTCGCGGCCATTATCGGTTTGTAGTATATAAGGAGCCCCAAAAATCATGAAATTTTTTAATAATTCTGTGGCTACCTCCTGTGCTCTTTTAGTTTTGAGCGGTCGAAGGCTCATGAACTTTGTAGAATTATCCTGATAATTTAACAGCCACTTATACTCGCCTGAGGGACAAGATTGGAAGTCCATTAGGTCCACCTGCCCTCTGATATTAAAATCTTGAGATACAATTGGCCGTGTGACTATACCTTTTTTGGGAAAAATTTTTTTTGTTTCACATGTCGGACAATGAGCAAGGAATATTTCTATTGCCTTTTTTGGTATATAACATTTTGATTTTATAGCATGTGTCATTTTGTCTCGCCCACCATGGCCGCAAGATTTATGTACTTCTTCTAGGATGTCAAAATATTCGTTTCTAGGTATAATACGCACCGTCGGATCATTTGTAGATTTCCTTTTAAATATCAAAAACTCTTCATTCGCAATTACCATAATATCATACTTTGATATCCAGTAATATTCCATAGCCGTCTTGGGTTGATTGGAACTCATGGTCACCCTAGGTTTTCGGATATTGTTCATTACTTCCAAAACTCTTTCGGCAGTCCATGGTTTTCTTTGAGACCCTAAAAGAAATAACACTAGATTATTATGCGTCTTTATCACAACAACGCGAAATAAAGTACGAATACGAAATAACTCATGACAAATATTACTCAATAATAACAATAAACCAACCTTGATGTTGTTGTTCGTATTCAATCAGTTTAGACTCAAATATCTTGCGAAAACTTGCAGAAGACGTATTATTATTTGGCACTTCCATTTTTTCGTACTATGTTAACAATATTACACTTTAATTTCACTTAAAATTGCACACAAGAACAAAAAGTAACATTTACGGTTTACGCTGTTGACGCCATATTTGTTTTGGTGACTACTAGCGCCGCAGTGGAAAAAAAGTGATCTAAATTTGAATCACTTGGCTGAGTCTTGGTCAGTCATATTCAAAGGGCTGACTTTCAATACGCCAAGTCGTTAAACGTTGAGTGAGTCTAGTTCAATTAACTATCGGCCTAGGCATCCAACTGAATGCCGGCGTTTAATGAACGGCCTAGGCGTCCAACTAACTGGCTAATTTAACCAGATGGCTGCGACATATTGATACCTTAAACATAATTGCACCTACGACTGAACGTTACCATTTCTACCGCATCCAGTTTACTTTTCGTCTTTTGGCTGGCTAAAGTATTTTTACTGTATCTCCGTTATTAATGGACACACGCGAGTCAATTTGTATTTTTAATCAGATTAATCCAACAACATAAAACGCATTAAGCAGGCAATATATAACACTGTCGCGAGTTGCAAATACTCGTAGCCGTAACGATAATGGCCAGTGTAGCAAAAAATGGAAGCTCGCTTGTACAGGTAGAAATTACCTACCTATTTATTGAACTCGGGTTCGCTGTCAGCTCGGGTGAATGTCATCACCATCAGCAACTTCCATTAAAAATACCATTTCATCTTCTCGGTCACAAATTTCGACATCATTTCAATTTCGGCAGTTCTTTAGAAATCAAGTCGGACGTGAAGAATTAAAAAAAACCACTCCGTGAAATGAAAATAACTGAATATGGACCACAAATAGCTGTCAAGAGGCGTCATTAGTGGTGTGACTTTTCAATATGACAAGTTAATTTTATTTCTTCAATAAATAGGCGGTCGAGCGTTACATTACGCCGGTATTTTCAACTTAATACAATTCAGTCAAGTTTGCCAGATCTTTTGAATTTTGAATGTGTAGATTAGATGCGGTCAGGGTGGTCATTTTGAGTGTCTCGGTGAATAGCTGTATTATGTAGTAGAAGGTGAAGACACAAGACATGATATGTAAATATTGTAAATCGTAAAAAAGGCAAACGAATACTGAATTATAACAATATTTTTATATGTATGTTCTTAGAACATACCTAATTACTGGATTTTTAATTCTGTGAGATTTCTGTAATTTATCTTACTTAATCCCGCAGTGGACAAATAATCTGGAATAAAGTTATATTTATTTTATTTATTAATTTATTTTAAATCCAGTAATTGTTCTCAGAACATACCTACATATAAAAATATTGTTAAAAACATATATGTATGTATATAGGATCTATAAAAGGAGGTTAAAAATTGAAAATATTGATTTTCGGGCGTGTTCTGGTGTATATGTTGAATAATTCTGAAGGACATCGTTTATACATTAAAAAAAAAAATTGCTTAATAATCCACATTAAAAATATAGAGGTATCATTACCAGCTGCGAAATCGATGTATACCTACTCAGGACTACAGATGTCTCTAGCATAGTCCCTTCAAATATATGCAAGGTTTCAATTTGTAACATACATATATTGTACAACTTTAAAAAATTTGATAATATATTAATGTTTTTACGATGGAATTGGTGGTCGTTACATTGTGTAGAGTGATCACTTAAGCCATCTCATACAGGTTGTAAGCTCTGAGCCATCGTATAAAACGCTTCCGTATACGTTTTTCATATATGTAGCTTCGTCTCTGTGAGGCTTCTATAATTTATCTTGATTTAATACAAATCCGTCAAGTTTGACAAATTTTTTGATTTTTGGATGTACTATATAGATTGGATGCGGTCGGGGTGGTCATTTCGCGTGTCTCCGTGGACAGATAGACTATGTAATGGAAAATAAAGACACAAGACATGATATGTAAATGGTACGGCAGACGCATGCTGAATTATTGAAGGGATAGTACTTGAGTCTGCGTCCTTACTTATATAAGTATAAGTTATAAGATGACAGTGATTAGCCCTCGGCCAAGTCACACTTAAAAGGCGCGGCTCTGGTGGTGGATGGGAGAGCGGCCAATAGATAAAACCAGCAGGAAGCAATCGGCTCTTCCGCGAGCGGCTGTGGTGGCAGCTTGGCTACCATCGGCAGCTGCCGCGCAGCCACAGTTAACGTTTCCGTAAAACATTTTACAAACAACCAATCATGTTTTATAATATAAAACTGTGGATAATTTCAAATTAGAAGCTGTTAATTAGTAATTTTAATGATTTAATTAAAACACTTTTCAACTTTTTCCACTACTTATTATTTTTTAACCGTACGGTTTCAGACTACCAAGACTATCTTCAGACTGATACATTATTCTTTTGAGCTAGGGCATTTATATTGTTTTAGTATAGGGGTGTTTAACAGTGAGTCTATACAGGGTGTACCAGAGCTAGCAGCAGAAACTTAGCCGGTAGATTCCTTATTAGCCATTGGCAACCGTTATATCGCGCTTCGTAAAAGTTTGTACCGAAAAATTTGAGTTTTCGCTTAATATATTTTTGTATTAATGAAATAGTATTAATATTTTTTATGAAAGCAAGCCGCACACTTTAGAATATGACGGTAGAATAGCGAGGATGTAGAAATGCCAGGTGAAGAATTGTTAAATATAGGTATAACAAAAGACCCATGTCAAAGTAGGAATGCCATTCTGCACTAAGAAGGGCATAATAGAAGAAATATTAGACAAATAGTCTTATATTAATGCGCAATGTTGCATTATGTGTATGTCGCAGCTATCTAGTTAAATTAGCCAGGTAATTGGACGCCTAGGCCGTTCATTAAACGCCGGCATCCAATTGGAAGCCTAGGTCGATAGTTAATTGAACTAGAATCACTCAACATTTAACAACTTGGCGTATTGAAAGTCAGCCCTTTGAAGATGACTAACCAAGACTGCCAAGTGATTCAAATCTAACCTAAACTAACCTAACCTTACCTAACCTGACCTAACCTAACCTGACCAAACTTAACCAAACATCGCAAATTCATCAATATACAATTTAACTAAATAACTACACGACGTTCGGCCATCTGGTTAAACGTTGCGCTCAATGACTTGGATAGTTGTCCTTCAGCCATTTAATTGGATGCCAGCGTTTAATGAACGGCTTAGGCGTCAAATTACCCGGCTAATTTAACCAGATTGCTGCGACATATATATACCTTTTGAATAAATATAAATTGTATAAATGTCATAATCATATGCAATATATTGAAATATTCTTTTTCTGTTAGAAAAATATTATTTTTATCCTCCACTTAACGTTATCAACCGATTATTGATATCAAAATGTATATCGCATAGTGATCGTAATAAGCGGATTTCACTATATTATTTTCCTTTGAATGGTATGGGGCCCTTCTCGACTTCCCCTAATTCCCCCCGAGTCCCCGAGTGGAGGCGATGTTATCGCAGAAAACAAACTTTTTTTGCGTCGTTAATCCTCTGCAAATTGTCTCGTTGACAATTTGTCATTCTGTGGTAGGTAGTCGGCTTTAACACAACAGACAAAATAAATAATAGAAGGTAAATAATTATGGGCTACTTAAATGCGACAAATGAAACGGCTCGTGTGTTTGACGTTTATTGATGGGTTATTTTTATTATTATCAATTTTATATGATTACTAAAAACGATTAGACATATCAATCTTCAACTTTTTATCTTGATTTGATCTTCAATGAACCACTTCACATTTTATTTACAATAAAATATTTTTATATATTTTTTCTCTCTCTTTATTACGTTACTTATCTTTTTATTAACTTTTTAAATCATTAAAACATTCGACATAGAGTCTAAAGTGTATATTTGATTTATTTTATTGTATTTTAATGATACATTATCGAGAGATCATCAGTAGGTCGCTAAGAACTAACAAGAAATTAACAATTACTAATATTTTTAATTATTAAAATTCGGAGAAATGTTAATGAGTGACATAAAAAATGACGGATGAATGAAATATTTTGAAACTGTAATGGAGGAATCTGCCGAGATACTCACTAAGATAAAAGTGAATGACGAAAACGAAGTGAGTGAAGTAAGTATGGATTAAATAAAGTGTGCAAAAAGCATTATGAAGAATGGTAAGGCTGTGGGGTATGATAACCTTGCTGCCGCATATATTAAGGTTGGTGGGCCTTTAGTCATTTCGTGGCTTCATACACTATTTAATCAATGTTTGGAGGATAGCCTAACCCCTTTTGATTGGAGGTGAGCGGTTATTATGTCCATCTACAATGGTAAAAGGTCGAAAATGGAATGCGGGAACTATAGAGCAATCAGTCTTTTGAGCTTGGTTGGCAAACTTTATGGAAGAATTTTGATAGGAAAAGTAAGTAAGCAAGGATGCATGGATCAGACCTTCTCTCTACGTGTGTCAACGGAAATTTTTTTAGCGAAAAATCAACAATTATTCCGTGCATTTGTATATCTGCTAAAGGCTTATGATAGAGTTATATGAGAAAGGTTATGGAAGATACTCTCTGGTTATAAAGTAAACAATAAATTTATACACGCAATTGCATCCCAATGCGATGGAAGTACCGCGTGTGTAAGAATCAATGGTTCATTCACACCATGGTTTGATATTACAAAAGATGTCAAACAGACTTGCGTGATGTCTACAATTCTGTTCAAATTGATTACGAGTAATTGTGTGAAGGAACTGGAATGTATGAATATAGGAGCGAATATGAGGGATTTGATTGTATGCTGTTTACTGTATGCGGATGATGCAAATAGCGAACAAGACTTGCAGAGTCTAGTAAGCGGGATGTATGATGTATGCAAGGAAAGTGACCCTCTTATGAATGTTAACAAGTCAAATGTGTTTGTATTCGAGACGGAGGAAAGTAAGACAACGTGTGAAATACTAGTAGGCAATGAATGTTTGGAATAAGTAGAATAGAAGAGGGAAGGCTGAGAAATGTATCCATAGGAGGGTGGTTGCAGGGAATAAGGTGAACGATGCTTTGAATACAATAATTCTAATAGCAATATGTCTACCGAGGTTCTGGTATCAAAACTGATGTATGGAAATGCAGTCTGGAGCTGGCAGAAGAGGAAGAAAAGTAGACTGAATGCAGTGAATTAGACTTATGTGTGACAAATCCATTTGTGACCGCGGAAAACGTGGCATGACTAGACTAACCAGGCACTGGAAGATAGTCCTGTTTGGAGCCTCAACAATCGTCGAGCTTGTAGGCAAATATGTATGAATGTGGATGAGGAAAGATTTGTGTGTCAGGACAGAAGAGTGTGGCGCTCTATCCTCTGTGACTACCCCGCGACGATACGGCGTGGTGGTAAGTAAATAAATAATAGTTTTTATTAAAAAATGTGAACACTAACCTCCTATTCTCAGGATAGCAAAAAAGCAAAACAATCAATTCTTTGTATAACATAAATTTTTACGTTTAACAGATGTTTTTATATTTCTCATTTACGCGTGCGTCCTGTCTATTTTGAGTTTTACTTATACTAATATATTAACCCTGTTGTCCTGAGAAATAATGTACTTCAAATCTATCGTACAGTTACAAAGCGCATGGTTTTCATGGTCAACCATATCGTCGTCCATACGGTTCTCTCCAGAAGGCTCTGAACATTATCCGAACTTTACACAAATATTGCAAAATCTCATAAGCAATACAATGTAGGTATATTGTCAACATTTTTTTTTGTAAATAAAATGTGGCGCGTTGTACTAATTTTTTATTTTATTATTATAATTTTTTACCTACTTACTTTCTGATGCAATTTGAAAAAAATTGTCTAGATTAAATATTATTTAGGTAATAATTTAAATCGTTTTTTTATATTAGGAAATCGATAGAATATGTTAAACTCTGAAACTGTCATCAAGATAAGTTCATACTGCGAATGGTACCCACCATTCTAAGCTTCCATATCGCTTCTACTCAATCGTCTCCAGGTTAACATTTTTTTCAACTAACAAGCAGGGCCGTGCTGCACCGCAACAGTCGTATAAACCGAAAAAATAATAAAAAAAAAAATACATAAATACATATCATTATTCATAAAGAAATATAATAATATACAGTAAGAAAATACAACAAGAAGCAAAGTAAATAGGGTAATTAAAAGGCAAAATAAATACGAACTTATTAGGGTAATTGCCCCATTACCCTAATAAGTTCGTACAGATGATGTTTCGTAAATTAAAAATTTCTCAACTACATTTTGAGACCTTTAGTTGTGAGATTAGACGATATGTAGTTTTAATGGTCGCTTAGTAATCTTAACTGGTCGAAAAAACCCCATTTAAAATATCCTCACAGACAAAGGGTTCCAAGAACAAGAGGTAAACGATATGGGCTGCGGGCCACAGCTATTGACAGCGGGTGTTGATAGTGGTTTGTTTTCTTTTGCGCACAATAGATGTATTTCAAAAGCATCCGCGACAAACAATGAATGAATTTTGTGTAAACGATTAACAATGGAAGTCTTCCGTACCGATCTTTTCAAACGTCACTAAACATTTGCGAGGGAAATATTCATAACACGAAACAATAATTATTATGATTGGATTAATGCGTGGGAGGGTCATGAGGTCTTAATTAATGTACCATTGTATTATTAATTGAAAAAAAATTAACAAAATGCTTTCATTAATTTAAACAAATAACCGACTGTGTTTTAACCACGTCGATTATTCTGACAAGAACCGGTTTTAATACCATTGTATCTTGTTCTATCTATTAGTAGTAGAACATGTTATTTAATTAATAACTAACTATATAAATTGAGATGCAATCATATATTTGTGTATAAAATTAAATAGATAAATCACCTAGAAAGATACGCAAACAATTTATCTATCCATCGACAACATTTACACTAGTGCCTTACAAATTAGGCCAGGTATGCTTAGCAAAACATAAGCCTACACAAGTATAAGTTTTTTATAACTAACTAATAAATGGTTATGACGTTTCCAAGAAGGTAAGCAAAGAGGAAAGAACGCCATACTTTTCTGTCCGGGACACCAATTTTGCTTCGTCCACTCGCATACATTCCTTCATGGACACTCTTCGGTTGTTGAAGTTTCTAACAAAGTCATCCTCCAATATTTACTAATGGTTTTATACATAAAAGTTATTATTGTACTGTATGTGTCGTGTTCCATTATTGAGGATAAACTTTTTATGGATTGTTTCCAAAATTATTAGTGGACTATACACTACATATCACTACATAGACTACACACATCCATCAAAATTGTAGAAAACCTTCCTGAAGTGTTAGGTTAGGTTAGGTAAGTAGGTATTATTAATTCGTATATAATACATTAATTCTAGGGTTCAAGAATTTTGAAAATTTATCGTAAAACCAAAACTGATAACCCTAGTAATTTTTCGATGACGAATAATACCGCGAAATCATTAAAACAAAAAAAAAAACATTTTTTTTTATTATTATTATTTTTTTTTTTTTAATAGTGATGCGAACACGGAGTACGTGTCACATCAATATTCTTACTATTTTCAAACTAAGCTAAACGCTTGTGCTATGAAAATAGGACTAACTTGTTAGTCTGGAGTAAGGTTCGAACCCGCGAGCCTTGGATCACGAGGCGAGTATCCTAACTACAAGACCAACAAGCTACTCTATACTATTTTTAATTCTGTAGTTTTTTTAACTCTAAATAGTTGCGGATATTTTATACGAACCGTATGTTTATCCGAGAAACGATTCTCGACGTTTCGTCAAATGCTTATTCAACGTCATCAGCAGGACGACCTTTACCCGCAGAAGTAGTGGGCGGACTGATTGCTGCTTTCGAGGGCGCAAATTATATGAACTTTGTTGTGGAGTGTTCACTAGAGGTCGCCAGTGTGCAAGTGTCTCTTTCAAATGCAATTGCAGTGTCTTTCTGCGCGCTGTTGTCGAGGCGCAGTTGTCGGGGTGCCGTTCAAAACCAGCTTAAAATTTTGCACCCGCTCGAACGTTTCTCCCGGAGCGTCATATTCTAACTGCTTCTCGGCAGATACTGGCCGCCGACCAGCCGCGCACTCGGCTCTCCCTTAACGGAAGGTGGCACTTCCTATTCGGGCGCTGATCACTTCCGGCCCATTCGGCTCACGTCCCGCGGCCGGGCGGGAGCGGCTCCGCTGCGTTGCGCAATGAGGTCGATGGTCGACACGAGGGGTCAGCCCGTTAGTGGCAGGTGGTAGTCTAGAATGTACTCGAGTGGAGTGAGCTCCAGCCGACATTACGACTGCTTGCACCATGGCTGCAACCTACTGCAACGGGCTGGTCGCATGTTCGTTCCGAGCGACAACTTTCGCCAACTTGTAACTCGCTAATCATGCTTACTGCTATAGACGCACCACTATAACTTGGCGTGCGAGGGAGGGTGGCCCTGTCGCGTAACAGAAGTTGCCAGGGTGTAAATTTATTACATAATACATAATGTACTGAATGTACGGTGACCGGTGTCAGAGCCTTTAATAGAAATTTGGTCGGGTGGTTTATGAGCACGCCCCGGAAACAAAAATGGTCCTCGCAATGGAAAAATCCAATAATCTTTGTCTCCCACAAGGCACAAGTATACCAGGGACTACCACCGTGAGGTCCTCCGTCGCTTTCGTGCGACGCAAACGACCGGACACGTGGGCAGCGACCATCACGACAATGCACCTACCCATTCTTCGCATTTGATTCAGGCATTCTTGGCAACACCCTGGTTGTCGGGCTCCCTACTCTCCCGAAATGGCTCCGTGTGATGTTTTCTCTATAGGCCATCTCCGTACCAAGTCGTGTAAAGGGCGACCCGGCAAGGAGAGTCCCAACAAAACTCCATTCACTGTCCCACTCCCACCAAACGCTCTTTTAGGTAAAAAATTAAAGGTCTTAGTTAATTAAAACCAAATATAAAATCAAAAATATAAAGGTTAATCAAAAAATAAAGAATATAGAAAAGAGAAAAGAGAAACACAAAAAGAGTAAATATCAAATTCATAAAAATAAGAATAAATTAAGCTAAAATAAAGAAAAGAAAAAAAGATACATGTACATAGGAATGGGGTAGAAAGGGGATACTGAAGAAACTATGAGTAACCTCTTTGAATGTGATACACTCCCAATAAGGGAAGAAACACACAAAAGGAGAAACCACGGGTCCACAGTCTCAAGAGAAGCTTCCAGCGCGACATCCACGTCCTGGAGAACTCCCGGAAGAGTCCGAGATTCTTATCATTCTTGATGTGGTCAATGAGGTCGATGAGGTCAAGATGATGAACACAAGTATTTCCAGTTGTTTGTTCCACGTTGTTACTCGCGTATTATTTTGTATTGTAGCCTACTTTTTCGAAAAATATAATAATTACTTACTTACCATCGCGCCGTTTCCCCGTGGGGGTAGGCAGAGAGGATAGAGCGCCAGACTCTTCTGTCCTGACATACAACTCTCGCGTCATCCAGATTCATACATCTTCGCACGCAAGCCGGTTGTTGAGGCTTCTAACGGGACCATCTTCCAGTATCTGGTTGATCCGGTCACGCCACGTCTTCCGCGGTCGCCCACTCTTTCTGGCGCCATCAACACTTGCATTATATATCTCTCTTACCATTCTTTCCTCATTCATTCGCTCAACGCGCCCAAACCATCTGAGCGACCCTTTTTTAATTCTATTTATTATGCTAAGATCAGCTTTACATTCATTCCTAACTAACTAACTAACTAAACTAACCATCACACCGTTTCCCCGCAGGGGTAGGCAGAGAGGATTGAACGCCACAGTCTTCTATCTTGGCACACCACTTTTGCTTCAGCCACATTCATACATCTTCTCATACAAGCTCTACGGTTGTTGCGGCTTTTAACGGAGCCATCCTCAAACACTTGTTGTATCTGATCGTGCCAGGTCTTTCGCTGACGCCCTCTATTTCTGTTGCCTTCAACATTCGCCTGATATATTTTCTTAACCATCCTTTCCTCGTTCATACGTTCCACAAGACCAAACCATCTCAGCACTCCTCTCTTTATTCTATCTACCACACTACAGTCAGCATTGCATTCACGTCTAATTTGTTCATTCCTTACTCTATCGACCATGGATTTTCCACGCAAGCGTCTTAGTGACCGCGTTTCTACCGCATTCAGTCAACTTTCATTCCTCTTTTGCCAATTCCAGGCTTCACTTCCATACATTAGGTTTGGCACTATAACGCCATTATGTACCGCTAGTCTCGCTTCCTTTGACAGATTCTTATCGGGCATAATTGCATTTAGAGCACCATTAACTTTGTTTCCCGCAGTCACTCTATCATTCCTAATATCTGCGTTCTTTACTCTATCGAAAATTGATACGTCTGAGGGATCTCATCTCGACTGCATTCAATCTACTTTCGTTCCTCTTCTGCCGGCTCCAGGCTTCGCTTCCACACATCAGTGTTGCTTCCACACATCAGTGTTGCTTCCACACATCAGTGTTGCTTCCACACATCAGTGTTGCTTCCATACATCAGTGTTGCTTCCACACATCAGTTTTGCTTCCACACATCAATGTTGCTTCCACACATCAGTGTTGCCTCCACACATCAGTGTTGCTCCCACACATCAGTGATGCTTCCATACATCAGTATAAGAGTGAAAATTAGGTTTTACGAAACACAGTGCGCGGCCGCGTATCTGATTGCGTTTTACCTGCGCAGCATCAGCAGGACGGACCACGAATCGTGACCGAAGGGGAGAGGAAGGCATTTGCGCTCGCAGCGCGCGTCGAATCAATAACCGAGATGAAATAACGCAGTATCATGATTCAATTAATAACTCTCCCGTACCCAGTGTTCCCACGACAAGCTCTGCACCCGCTCCAGACAAAGGGACCCAATCAGCTCGAGCACACACACCGTGAAGGGCTCGTGGTAATTTGAGGTTCGATACCTAACAGCTCTATCACTTGCATCAGGAGACCGAAACTAGATCTCAGCCGAAACCGAAACCGAATTGGAAATGAAACCGAAATTTATTTAGACATGTTAAAATTTACATTATCCATCTGGCGTGTTTTTCCTCGACTTACAATAGTTTATTGGGTTAAGTTAAGTAAAAGACATAATTTAAATAGTAAAAAAGTGTGATCTAGAACAACTCGCACTAAACATAGTTAATCAGTGATTAAACTATAAATTTTGTAAAAAAAATATTTGAAAATTATACTATATGACGAATTTTCCTTTATATTTTTCTGGAATAATATTTAAGGTATTCATTTGAAATAATTTTATTTATTTCTTAATCGCTGTATTAATAAAATTATTAATTATAATATAAGTTTATAATTAAATAAAACACAACTTGTATACACCACTAAATATATTTTTATTCAATATGAACGAAACACCCTTTTATGTTAAGGGAACGAACCCATACAACGTAAATAACATAAATCATTCATTCAAGATATAAACAATTACTGGAATTTGTCCACAGGGTGATGATTATTATTAATTAAGATAAATTATTAAAGTCTCACAAATATGACGCTATTTATATGGAAAATATGTATGGAAGACTTTATAGGGTGGCCCAGATTTTCATTACCAGCTGCGAAATCTATGTATCCTACTATGTCATGGGAAGGACCATAGATATCTCTAGTATGGTGCATTCAAATATATAAAAGAAAATTATTAAGAACACTTCGTTGTCCAGTTCATCAGTCAGACATCTCCGA
The DNA here is from genome assembly GCA_016648135.1 of Agrypnia vestita. NCBI lineage: Eukaryota > Metazoa > Arthropoda > Insecta > Trichoptera > Phryganeidae > Agrypnia > Agrypnia vestita. Next base: position 4,869 of record JADDOH010023773.1, on the reverse strand, counting down.
AAAATCGAAATTTGAATTGAATGTGCAGTTTTACGTAAAAGTGTACTCTCTATCCGATTCAATTTTCAGGTAACTCGTGAACGCAACTAAACTATTTAGAATGAAAATAAACTTTGAAAGAATTAAACAAAATCTTGATGTTGTCTGGGACAACCGTTGGGTTGCCCCTCGAATTGCAAAAAATCGGTTGCTAATCATCGACGCAATCAGATACAAATCTCAAATAACGGTTAGTGCGTCACCGGTTAAAATACCATCACTAGATACATATTTCAAAATATCCTACTAGTTTATCAGGCCATTATGCCTCTTGATATTATTTTAGAGTACTAAATCAAAGATGTTAGTTGCATTACTCAAAATAATTCCTGTATTACAGAATTTTCTTATAAATGATCTATAGGACTATATATTTCATATAACTTCTTCAAGCGAAACTACCGTGAAAAATGCGATGAAAGGTGGGCAGATTTTATGTCCATGAGCGATTCTCTGTTACTCTCGAAACTTGAGTGGAAAAACATAAAATTATAATAAAACTCAAGTAGAGAAAGTATAGTTATGTTTTCACTCGATTAAAGATCATTCATTTCCAAGTTTAATGATGTACAATGAACATGGGCGATTTTTGTTTACATGGGTTAGCACCCCCGGTTGCCGATTTTAAGAAAATACATAAAAATTCAGTTAAATAAATAAATCAAATTGAAAACTCTCTGACGGAGAAGCGAACCCTGGTCTACCGCGTGACAAGCAAGGAAACTAAACTCTCCGCTACAAACGTTCACAAATGTCTGGCGGCCCTCGTAGTCCAATGCGGAAGGCACTGGCTTCTCATTCCGGGGATTCCGGGTTCATTCCCGGCGAGGACACACAAAATCTATGCGTTTCAGTACTATAACTGGGACTCGTGGTCTGTAGTGTTAAAATTAAAATAAAAAATTAGTCTTACCTACCCGCGATCACGCCATTTCTCCGCTGGGATAGGCAAAAAAGGATAGGGCGCCACACTCTTCTATCCTGTCCTACAATTCTCGCGTCATCCACATTCAAATTTTGTAATCTTTCTGAAAAAGTTCTTTAGTAATGAAGCTTTTATTTTCAATATACGATACAAAAAAAGTACATTTTACATAAGTGTAAACAAGATAACAAAAGAGTAGTATTGTATATCTTAAAATTATAGTAGAAATTGACAGTATAGAGATATGTTAGAAGGTTTAAACAGTGATGTGAAGTAGTCTGTTAAAGTGAAGTTGAGAAAAAAAAGAGTTGTGAAGTATGTACATGATATATAAAATTAAACAAATGGGTATAATAATTAATTTTGTGTATACATTCCGGTAGGGTGCAGAACTTTTATTAACGCATCTTTATAATGTGTTAAACTAGAGTCGAAAATATCCGAGATATGTACATAAGTGTTACCTAGCCTATGCAGTCTAGGTCCAAGATAGTTAAAATACGAGTTAGTTAAATGCTAAACCTATAAAGATTATTTAATAAATAAATCCCACCAAATTCCGATGCGGCAATAAAGCTACTTACCTACCTGGTATTCTGTTTAACTTTTTAAAAAAATCTATGTTTATTTATTGACCAATTTTCACCTTCGTAGTAACATAACAAATAATACACGTTACTTGCTTGGGCAACATTTTTCTGTTTACTGGGAAATATAACGTAAAATCACAGTATATTATTATACTGTGGTAAAATGCAATAAAATTGTATGACGTATATAAAAGGTTTGTTGCGGACATTGGGGTTACTGCCTGCCCTACCGTTGTTGTCCACGTCATACAAATAAACGCACAATCGAGTCGCTCATCCCTAAATTAAAAATAAATAACTCGTCTGATGAGAAATGCGGTCTTTGTGTTCAGTGTACAAACTCATCGGAAACGAGGCTAGCTTCGAATGATATCAGAAACGTAATGGATAAGCAGCAAAGATGAAAGAATACACAGCCAATGTAAATATACATAGTTCATTTAAGGGGGGGTAAGGTTTTTAATTATTTTTTTGCATTTTATTTTTAATTTTTTAAATGAATGTATAACATCGCAAAAATATTGTGTCGAAATTTCAAGTCAATGGGAGCAAAATTGACGAAATTATGAACATTTGAGCGACACTCTGACTTAATTTTTGGAGGACTACCGGATGTGCTATTGTATTGGAAGAGTTTTGCGTAGATAAGGACAAGAAGATGCTGATGATGAAAGCTCTTTGCTGTGTGAACATGGCATCGACGATTATGTGTAAGTATAAAATAAGTGTTGAGTTTTATTTTGAATTTTACAGTGTGCAAAACATTAAAGCGTTTTCCCCACATCTCACGTTTTCAAAGTCGGTGTCCATCATAACTTCAAAACTACTGCACCTATCCTTTTGAAATTTTGAACAGTATTTCTGTACATAATTCTGTATATAAGGTAACGCTGGAGACTTTTTTCAAATATGTTATTAATTTTTATTTTTTAATAACAAATTAGTCGATATTTTTCGTAAAAAATCGCGTTTTTCCCATCAAAGTGTTCCCAAAAATTGAAAAATTGAAATTTCAAAAAACCCTCCCAGCGTTACCTGGGAAAACTTATTATCTAACGAATGAACTTTGATTTTTTGATTTGAGATGATCTAGCACCAAGTTGTGATGGACACCGCAATTCTACTTTTTTCCAAGACACGTCCGAATAATTGCTGCCATAGCCGTATTTTTTAATATTTCTTCTTGAAAATTTTACATCATATTTTCCAAATGTCATACTTTAATGTGTCACTGGTTTTAATAAAAAGATTTTAACTGTGTCGTCACAAAAAATTCACAAAAACATGCCTTTTTTTGTACGAATTAACCTTACCCCCCCCCCTTAAATGGTTTGGTGGTAGTCTGTCAGATATAAAAATACAAGAGTAGACGTACAACAGAAAATGTTGGAAGCTATAATAGAATAACAATAAATGGAGTAAGTGCAAAAAAGGTGCGAAAGACCTGGCACAAATAAAAAGATGAGGGAGAGAAATATCAGAAGTTTAATTACTGAATCAATTCCCAGCATACTTTGAGAATTGAGTTGGTGTATATAGATATAGATACATATGAATCAGTTGTCCATTATTTGAATAACATTATGTCAACTGAAGATCAAATTATAATAATAAAATCAGCATAACTAAATAAAGATTTTCATTAGTACGATACAAGTGGCGACACTACAAGGCCGCAGAAAAAAATCACTAACTAACTAGAACGCCGTACTCTTCTATCTTGGCACACCAATTTTACTTGGGCTACATTCATACATCTTCTCATGCATGCTCTACGGCTGTTCCTCCTATAATTGTAGTATCTGATTGTGCCAGGTCTTTCGCGGACGCCCTTTATTCCTGCTGCCTTCAAAACTCGCCTCATATATGTATTTTTTAACCATCCTTTCCTCGCTCATACGTTCCACATGACCAACCTACCTTAGCGATCCTTTCTTTATTCTATCTACCTCGCCACAGCCAGCATTACATTCACATTTAATTTGTCTATTCCTCACCCTGACGTCCAAAGCTTTTCCACACAAGCGCTCTACTTTCATTCATTTTTTTCCAATTCCAGGCTTCACTTCCATACATCAGAGTCGTTTCATGTAAAAAGGACTCAATCATCCATATTCTGAACTAAGCAATATTGCTCTAAAGTTCAATATTCATAATTGTGAATAACTTAATGCTTGTTTGAGTTTTAGAGCTTTCTGATTGATTGAATTCATTCATCTCAAACATGTCAATGTGGAATCAGCTGACCCCAGTGTTGCGATCTATGGTGAACCAGGAACACTTCAAGAAGAGCCTAAAAACTCATTTTTTCAGAATGTCGCACCTGTAAAGCGCCCCTGAAGCGTCTCTTACGCAAAAACGACGCTATATAAATTAACATAAACATAACATCAAACCTAGAACATCGAAATTCGCGACAATACAATGTTATACATATCCGTCAAGATTGGAATAAAGATCTGAAATCTCAATATTGCTATTTTCAGAATAGCACAGAACATCTGCCACATCCTTCTAAAGATTATGCAAAATATAGGCAAAATAACAGTGCAAAAAGCTTATTATGAAAAACTTTAAATAATTGTTTATAAAATATATTTGTATACGTTGTTTTTATGTTAATATAATTTTAAAATTATGTATAAGGCCATGTGTAACGGAACTTCCCAAATATTAATATACAGGGTTATTTGGATAACATTAATAACCTCGCAGGACTATATTCCTGCCTTGATTATGAGTCGAAAATGTTCAAGCTTTTGTGACCTAATATCAATAGTTATGGAGATATGCGACATCAAACTTTGCATTTTTTCAATATTTCTGACTTATTTTTTGTAAAACGTTGGCCTATCGTTACAGTAATTGATATCGATTACGAAAAATTCATTGGTTTCAATTCAAGTTTAATAAAATGATAAAAACCCTGACAAATTTCTAATTGGAACTTTTCCAATTGGAATTCGAAGGTTTTTATTTTTTTATTTGACTTGTATCAAAGTGAACGAATTTTCAATATTCAATATAAGTAACTGTAATCATAGTCCAACGTTTTACAAAAAATAAGTCAGAAATATTTTATAAAAAATAAGAGAAAGTCCTGCGAGGTTATTAATGTTTTCCAAATAACCCTTTATAGCGATCTCCATGAACTCCCGCTCTCTTTTCTACACCTCTCCCTTTCTTTCTATTCCATCATGCGACGCGAGATGATAGAGATGCCAGGGAGAGGCTGCTAGAAGGATTGGAAGGGGTGGGTCATCGTTCTCCTAGGAACGATGATCTTATCAGGAATGTAAGAAATTTCGGACTCTT
>JADDOH010023771.1:0-52664 GCA_016648135.1 Agrypnia vestita | reverse complement strand
TTAAGGGGTTATATACCTTCTTTTTTTTTCAAAAATCGTTTTTTTTTTTATTGCTTTATCTGAAAGTAAAACTCATTGAGAACATTTCTTCAAATTTTCATGAAGATCCAAGCAATAGATCAAAAGTTGCAGAGTTTCGAAGCGCGCCCCGTAACCGCCGCACGGCTGAGCAGATAGCGGTAAGGGACCGCTTAGCAGGTAGCGCTTATCAGGGGTCGCTCCGCCTTAACGGTAAATCTTTTGTTATTGTAGAAAGTTAATTACATGAGGTAGGTACGATGTTTACTCGAACGTGCTCCATTTTGACCATACAAACACCCTTATAAATCAGTTGTATACGAACTTCTGAAGCGTGAGCATCTAAGAATCGAACATTTTCCTTTTTACAAAAAATCAGTATGAGTTCCCGACAAAAAATTACACGCGTAACTCGTGAAGGTAGTAAAAATTACAAATCGCGATCGAAAAAGAGGAAGCAATATTTTAATCCTCAAACTGTGGAAGTGGACGAAAGTAGCTTCAGTGCGTCTCGTAAGAAATTAAAATTGAAGGACGATATTCATGTGCCGATTGATCATTCGGTGGAATATCGAATCATCAATTTTGTTCAAGTGTTTACGGCTATTTCACAGTACGTAAAATGCAATACGTGTGACGGTTCTATGCAATTCGCGCCTATAGAAATGCGAGGACTTGGATACAAAATCGCAGTAACGTGTGACAACTGTGAGCAGCGTAAAATAAATATGACCGCGGTTATTGATGGTGCGTATGAAATCAATAGACGTTTCATAATGACAATGCGATTGCTCGGTTTGGGGGCAGCGGGCTGTGAAAAATTTTGTGGATTAATGGATATGCCACCGTTTCTGAAACAAAAATCTTACGATGCCATCTTGAAACAAATTTTAACTACCGTAAAAACAGTATTTGATCGTTTTATTAGTTTTGCAGTGCGTGACGAAATGAAAAAAAAACGAGGGGTTGATTAAAAAACATTTGACTGTATCTGGCGATGGAACTTGGAAGAAACGTGGATTCACTTCCTTGTACGGGTCGCTTCTTTGGTGGGGTATTACACTGGGAAAATCGTAGACATTGCTGTGAAAAGCGCCTTTTGTAAATTGTGCCAAACTTGGGAGAAAAAAAAGGACACTGCCGAGTATATAGAATGGTTTCAAACTCATGAACCTCAGTGCACATCTAATCATTCGGGATCAGCCGGCAAGATGGAGGTAGATGCTATACTGGAAATGTTCGGACGTTCCGAAACATTGCACGGGGTGAAGTACGCCAATTACGTTGGTGACGGCGACTCCAAAACTTTTTCCTCTATAAAAAATGCGGAGCCATACGAGGACCTTGTCGTGTAGAAGAAGGAATGCATTGGACACGTGCAGAAACGAATGGGCACACGACTGAGAAACGCTAAAAAAAATAATAAAGGGCTGGGTGGTAGGGGAAAATTAACTGGGAAAATGATAGACAAGTTGGCTGTTTACTACGGGTTAGCAATTCGTCGGAATTCAAATTCACTGGAGAAAATGAAAAATGACATTTGGGCAACGTTTTACCACTATAGCTCAACCGACACGAATCCCCAACACGATAAATGTCCCGCCGGTGATGAGTCATGGTGCGAGTGGCAGAGAGCTTTTGCTGCGCTACCCAACAAGAAACCAAAAAAGAAAAACCAGATCCCCGGATTTGTTCACTCCTACCAACCCCTACCCGATGATGTATTGAAGATTATGAAGCCGATATACGAAGACTTATCTAAAGATGAATTGCTTGAAAGATGCCTCGGTGGATTCACTCAAAATAACAACGAGAGCTACAACCAACTGATCTGGAAACTGTCCCCGAAACATCTTCCAGGAGGTGCAGTACCTGTAAGAATTGCTGCTTATACATCAGCCTGTATATTCAACGAGGGGCAAATATCTATTTTGAAAGTTTTCGAGGCAATGGGGGTGCATTGTGGCAGCAACGCTCATGAGTACGTCGCGCAGCAGGACGAGAGGCGAATTTCGACGGCCGAACTTCGGGCGCAAGGTGCGACAAGGGAGGGACGAATGGCCAGCAGACAACACCAAATAGATATTTTGGAGGCTGCATCGAGTGCAGATGACACGCTATATGGTCCCGGAATCGACGATGATTTGTAAGTTTACCTGATCGACTTTAATGTTTATATAAACTAATCTTGAAACTTTAAACTCGATTATCTCGAAATGGTGTTTTTTCAAAAGTGCCTTTGCCGTGATCACGATTGCAGAAAAACTATTTGACCGATTTTCTTCAATTTTTTTTAATTGTTCGTAATTAATGTTGTGTGTACTTGAACGATTCATTTTTTATGCATAATTTTTTATCATGCAGATAAGAATTTTTTAATAAAATTTTTAGAGCTCAAAATGTTGATTTTTTGAGAAAAACATTCCCGTATGCAGAAAAAACAAAATATTTATTTAAATAATCGTTCAAGTACAAGGAATGTTCATGTGCTAATGAAATATTTTTGATTTTATGATTTCAGTTAACCTGCTGGACTTCCATGGTGATCACCGCAAGCCTCATGAAAAAAAAGGGTTTCGGGGAAAGAGCCATAACTCCGCCAATTGTTAATATTTTTAAATAAATTAAGGCGTGTTTTATTCAATGAATAATATACTATTACAAAATTATAACTTTGATTTAATAAAATTATTACTACATATTTAAAAAAAAATCCAAACTTTCCTTATTTTTTCCGCACAAAAAGGTATATAACCCCTTAAGGGGGGTTAAGGTTAATTCGTACAAAAAAAGGCATGTTTTTGTGAATTTTTTTGTGACGACATAGTTAAAAATCTCTTTATTTAAACTAATGGTACATTAAAGTATGATATTTGAAGAATATTGTGTAAAATTTTCAAGACGAAATATTAAAGAATACGGCAATGGCAGCAATTATTCGGACGTGTCTCGGAAAAAAGGAGAATTGCGGTGTCCATCATAACTTGGTGCTAGATCATCTAAAATCAAAAAATCAAAGTTCATTTGTTAGATAATAGATTTTTCCAGGTAACGCTGGGAGGGTTTTTTGAATTTTCAATTTTTCAATTTTTTGGAACACTTTGAAGGGAAAAACGCGATTTTTTGCGAAAAATATCGACTAATTTGTTATTAAAAAATATAAATTAACACAAATTTGAGAAAAGGGCTACACCGTTACATCGTAAATTATGTACAAAAATAGTGTTGGACACCGAATTTGAAAACGTGTGATGTGGGGAAAACGCTTTAAAGTTTTGCACACTTTAAAATTCAAAATAAAACTCGACACATATTTTATACTTACACACGATCGTCGATGCCATGTTCACACAGCGAAGAGCTTTCATCATCAGCATCTTTTTGTTCTTGTCTACACAAAACTCTTCCAATACAATAAGCACGTCCGGTAGTCCTCAGGTGAGCGCGTCTCTCAGCTGCCCGAACAGGTATAGAAAATCAGTCTGAGTATCGCTCAAATGTTCATAATTTCGTCAATTTTGCTCCGATTGACTTGAAATTTGGACACAATATTTTTGCAATGTAATACATTCATTTAAAAAATTAAAAATAAAATGCAAAAAAAAAGTTAAAAACCTTACCCCCTCCTTAAATCATCTTTCACACAAGTCTTCTCAGGTTTTTACGGCTGTTTGGAATTTTCCATATAATGTTTTCCAGGCTATTCTACCTCGTATATTTGTCCTGCTTGACTGATGTTACATCAGGGTTCATCATTGCGGCTGATTTATTACAAATTATCAGTTAAAAAGTAATCAATTAAAAAGAAAATATATTTTATTATAATAGTAAATTGTTTTATAAACGATGTCTTTAGAGCTTTGCTTTATTTTTTATTATGTGTATTTTTGAGTTATCAATAATTTTAAATTTAACATAATATTTTTATTAAAACGTAGGAGAAATCCAGTACTACCGTTCTGAAAGATTTGAACAAACTCAAAAATATTCTGAATGAATAATACTGGTAAAAATAAGGAATTTAATAAAAATTGAAATAATAAATATTTCTGGCGTATTCTATTGTAATGTTAGTAATTCGGAAAGAATTTCATTACACAAAAAAGTATATTGCTTCATAAAATTCCGTAAAATCAATTGTGGGAGTCTCATTTGATCGACATTAACGATATCAAAAAAAAATAAAATAATAATAATAATTAGCGAGATCTGTGGGGATTTAGGGGGAAGAAAAATGGCTGTCACAGGCCGGTATAATAGGTTGTTACAACACGTACGTGATGTGTGTCATATAATCCAAATATATACAACTTTCAAAAATTAGTAAGACATGGTATATTCTATCATGGTGGAAATGGCGAACGTTACATATGTGTAAAGTGATCACTTAAGCCTACCATACGATCGGTCGTAAGTCCGATGTACACCATAAAATGACTTCTATACCTACTTTCCCATAATAATAATAAAATACAGTTTCGTCTCTGTGAGACATCCATAATATACATTAACGTAGTAGTAATGTTCACTTATTCCACCCCACCCATGATTACATTGTTGTTAGCGATCACTTGAACCAGCCATACAATAGGTTGTAAGTCCTTTTATATGGCTGGCAGAATACCCCAAACACCCCAAAAGACTTTCACACCTACTTTCATTTTTTGCTTTATTTAAAAATAAAAAAAAATGTAGTGGATATAACAAAGAAAGGAGTGATAAGATGTTCGCTCAGGTAAAAAGTATGATTGATGAAAGGATTTTTTAGAAAATTTTGAAGGCAATACGAATAGAGGGCTTTCGCGCAAGACCTGGTTCTATCATATACTACAAGTATTGGAGAATGGCCCTGTTAAAAGCTTCAACCGTAGAGTATACTATGTATGAATGTAGCCAAAGCAAATTTTTTGTACCAACACAGAATAATATGGCATTCTATTCTCTGTCTACCCATTACAGTTAGTTAGTTAGAATTACATTATAAAACCTAAGCTCTTAAAAGCGCAGCGTAGAATCGTACAAACAGCGTCATATAAAATATTCAGATAATGTTGTTGAGCAGAAAACACAGTTCGCTGGACGAGTAGGCAGGCACGAACCGCGACCTGCACCCTGCCTGTGCTGCATCCCTTGAGTGAGTACCAGAAAGCTAACTAATCTGTATATATCCCGAGGCACACTTCGAAGATGTGCAACTCGAGCGCTAACAACGGGGGATGGTCTAAGAATTTGAGGACTTACAAGTCGAGCACAGCGAAAAGTGGGAGAGATGTAGGTACAGCATATTAATAGAATGAAGAGCTTTCCCAAAGCGAAACCTTAAGAGACAATCAACGCTTAATCCCTATAAATTTTGGCGTTATCGGTTCGAGAGAAAATCAAACGTTAGCGTCGCTAATAGGTTATAAGTGTGGTAATTTTCGTGATATATAGGTAATACATTCTATTTTATTATCAGGCCAGTATAAATAAACTCTCAGGTAAGATTGTTTCTCAGATTATTGATATTATCAGAGGGCCTTAAAACAGGTAAAACTTCAAGTTAAATTACAAAATAAAAAATATAATAAACGTAACTTATAACAGAAAAGTTTATAGTACTTCATTAAATTTAATATAAAAAAAACTTAAAATCCCTACAACTGGGAAACAGCATATATTTCTGTGTATAATTTATTTGTACAAATATCTTCTAATCAAAATCATCAATTTAACAGAAAAGTGGACAAACTTATAAAATAATGACAAGCCTGCAGGAGTTATTTTAAGGTTATCAGATAACAGTACATATTTATTAATTAGAGATAGCAGTACATATTTATTAATTTGATATAGCAGTACATATTTATTAATTTGAGATAACAGTACATATTTATTAATTTAAGATAACATTTCATTCGCTTACCAATTCAATAATTACTTATTTTCAATAATGAAATAAAAAACATGAAATTACTACAATAATGGGCGATCTTAATGCAAAAATCGGTAAACGTAAAGAAGAAGACGTTGTCGGAGAACATGATCTCGGTATTAGAAATGAAAGAAGAGATCGGTTCGTTCAATTCTGCTCAGAAAATGAATTAGTAGTAACTAATACATTCCTCAAATTACCAGAAAGGCGTTTATATACATGGAAGTCGCCAGCAGACTCAGCCCAAAGAATTGTTCGAAATCAAATTGACTTTTTTACTATCTACAAAAGATACAAGAACTCGATTAAGTCTGCCAAAACATACCCGGGTGCTGATGTACCATCGGATCATAATTTACTTCTGGCAGAATTTAGGTTACGTTAGAAAATTAGATGGAATAGAAATTGTTAAAAAAGAACAGGCCTTGAAATTAGATAATAATAAACTAAAAAATAATAATCTGTGTACAGAAGCAACAAAAATATTAGAAACACAATTCGCCGACCTCCAGACTCAACTGTACAATAGTGAAAAAAATATTGAAAATATTGGATACATCTGCAATGAATCAAAGAAAATCATCACAGAGATAATGCAGAAAAAATTCAAAGAAGAGATGCCGCAAAAGAAACAGAAATGGATGACAGATGAACTACTAAACCTCATGGAAGTAAGAAGAAAATAAAAAAATCAAAACATTCAACAGTGTGTTATAATTGAAACCCATAATGATAAACATGGTATATTCCAAATACTCAAGAAAATTAGAGAATTGATTGAAATCTGTCGTTAAATCGACATAAAACAACTGGAGGATCGAGATGGAAAATTTCTAATCGATATAAAAGACAAACTAAAAAAATGGAAAGACTACATCTTGGAACTTTTTAATGATAAAAGGGATAATACGGGAAATATAGCGTTAGAGTTTGATAGAGTTAGACTTGACAAAATGATCCATCTGTATCTGTGTGAAAATGATCGATCTGAAAACCTCTGGGATAGACAATAAAGATATAAGGATAATAGGTAATCTATATTGGAACCAGAAAGCAGAAGTAAGAGTCGAACAATGTCTAACAGACGAAAAATAAATAAAGAGAGGCGTGCGACAGGGATGTATTCTTTCACCCATGCTGTTCAACATATATATTTAGAAGAAAAATTCAATGACGCTCTGCAAGAATCTACTCAAGAACTTGCTATAAACGGGAAAATCCTGAACAACCTGCGTTATGCAGATGATACGGTACTTCTAACAAGTAACATTGAGGATCTGCAACTTCTGCTGGATCAAGTAGTGAAGACGTATGAGAAATTTGGGTTAGAACTTAATACAAACAAAACAAAATACATGCTTATACGCAAAAATAACGCAGTTGACTTGAATGACAATCATTATATAGCTGGAACGAAACTAGAGAAGGTACAAAGTATGTATACTTGGGCTGCAACTTAAATGAAAGATGGGAAATCAAATGCCGCATAGAGCAAGCTCGTGCAACTTTTATCCGCATGAAAAATATGTTTTGCAGTCATGATCTCAACCTAGGATTACGAATTCGAATGGTCAGATGCTACGTGTTTTCAGTATTGTTCTATGGAATGGAAGCATGGACGCTTACCGAAGAACTGATAAGGCGACTTGAGGCATTCGAGATGTGGATCTACAGAAGAATTCTCAAAATAAGCTGGATGGACAGAGTTACGAATGAAGATGTTATGGATTGGATAAATAAAGAAAAATAAGTTATTAAAACAATAAAAATCCGAAAACTTCAATATCTAGGACGTGTGATGAGACATCCAGAGAAATACGAGATCTTGCATCTCATAATGCAGGGAAAGATTGCCGGAAGTCGGGGCCCTAGAAGAAGGAGGACCTCATGGCTGAAAAACTTGAGACAGTGGTTTGGCCAGTCTACTGTGGAGCTGTTCCGGGCCGCAGTAAACAAAGTCCGCATAGCCAAGATGATTGCCAACGTCTGTTAAACGGACAGGGCGCGAGAAGAAGAATAATAATAATTATTTATTATTTTACAAAGGTAAAAAGGTTCAAATGAATCCTGTTTTACACGATATATAAGTCTTCTTCTTCTACTCCTTATCCTATTGGGTCGGGTTTTCTGCACCGCATAGGAGGTTCCCGCTCTTCCTATCTTGGGCTGCGCTATCCACGTCAGCCCAATTTAATTGCAACCTCGCTTCGCTTCCACTTCGAGACATTCTCTAATTTGCGTGTTTCTGATTCTGTCCCTTCTGGTAACTCCTACTATTCCTCGTAAAAATCCCATCTTGGCAGCCTGTAGCCTTGAGCGGATTCTTTCAGTCAAGATCTAGTTCTTGTGGCCGTAGTGGCCGTAACAAGGGTTGGCCTGAAAACTGATTTGCTGGCTAAGCTCCGCTTTTATACAAGATAATACAGTGATCGTGCTACCTGGTTTGCGGCTCCTATTCAATTCACTTTCTTGCTTTATATCCTGGGATGTTATTACACCGAGGTATTTGAAACTGTTCACCTGTTTTAGACACCTATTCTGGGACGTTATGTTGCATTGCTCTTCGCTTCTGCCAATCACCATGATTTAGGAATTATACGCGCTCAGTCTCATCCCTGCGCGATTTTGCCAGCATGGCGACGTCGTCTGCAAATAAGTCTCCCCACCTCCACTTCCCCGATGCTCACCCCATTATGGCCAATGCTGTTTTGGCTGATCTTGTCCATAAACACTGTGAATAGGATAGGTGAAATTGGACATCCTTATCTGAGCCCTGTTTTGATAGTGAATTCACCCGACTTTTGCCCTGGTATTCTGACATAACATTTGCTTTCCTTATATAAGGCTTGGATTGCTTCTTATAACTTGCCGTCAATACCATATTCCCGTAGGACACCCATAGTAACTGACGTGGAACTCTTTCGTACGCCTTTTCTAAATTTAGAAATGCTGTGAGTATATACATGCATACCATTTTTACGAAATATTATTTAAGCAATATTTTACCTCCCACAAAAGAGTTTTTACTAGTACCTTGGAAGGAAATTCACATTTTCCACCACACAAAATATAATAATCTATTAAGTTGTGTACAATACAAAAATATTCCTAATTATAATAAAACTATAAATGCAGTTTTATTATAATTAGGAATATTTTTGTATTGTATATATATATAACCATTCCAAGTCAGTATGAATTGTTAGTTTGGTTCACAATAATAAAAATGTAATATTGCATGACAGTTAGCTTCTAAGATTTATTTTTAAAAAATAAATTTAATGTGTTATATTTGATTTGAAGATTCAATTCGTTATGCCATTTATATATTTTGTGCAGCTGAAATGTTGTTGTTTTTGACAAAAGTAAGTTAATATAATTTGTACTTCTTAGATACTGTCTTATACAATCTGGAGTATATAAATATCCACAGTATATAATTACCACATACGAGTATATAAATATCCTTTATATACTGGTGGGTGGTAAAGCGATATTCATTTGAGTCTTATATACATATATCTCTTATTTGTACTGGTGATCACCGAAAGAACGAATGATGAAAATAATTCTCACAAACATATGTATTTAGTTTTTTTTATACTTTGATTTGAAAATATAATTCAAGGATTTTTTTAGTAAAATATGTAAAAAACAACGTCCCTCAAATGACCCTCAGTTTCTTGCTATAAATTCTTTCCAGAGAATTTTCCATTATTTTACGCAAGGTTTCTGTTCATAATGTTGGATAAAGGCTCGAATGTTCTCATTAAATTCTTCAATTGTTCGAAGTATATTAACGTTAACCCATTCATCAAGTTCAAGTTACTCTACAAAAATAATTCTGGGGCCGTCAAAGTTGGTGAACGCGGAAGCTAAAAAAAGTTAGCTTTTTCAAAATTATTTATTATGAGATTCATTTCGCCCTGGCAGTATAACCTATCCTATTGATTATCTTATTATATTTGACCTGAGTATACTTGATTATCTTCGACCTTACAAAAGCATTTTTCTGTTTAGGGCCTCGTTAACTCTTGTTGATCCTCCTAATTTTTAAATGAGTAGGGGCCAATAATACTAAACTAAATGAAAAAAAGTATAAATAAAAAATTAAATATTAAAAATATACAAAATAATTTTTGTAAATAGTTACAATTTCAATTTGTTTTCACATTAGTTCCTTATTAGTTATTCAACTTGCATATATTAACTTTTGTTTTTGTTAATGTCTAAATATACAATTTTAATATTTAGTATACGTTGTACCATGATGTATGGATGATTGGACCCGAAACATGTCAGTGTTTTCTTTTTATTAATTTAAATAATGAAACCGTAAAATTACTTTGCTATTATTGAAGTGTACCTGTATTTTTAAATTTATTTATTGTGTTTAACAATTTATCGTTTACACAATTTTGTAACACTTAAATGTGGCGAACGAGCGATTTGCAGGTGAGGTTGACAAAAAATATATAAACATCCTTTTTACTTCCTTTCTTTTAACTCGTGGCGTCTGCTTGCTTGCCGGCTGGCCGTCGAAAAAACTTTGGATCGATTTTTGACCCTTTTCCCGTGATCCAATCGAGCTTAAAATTTGCAAGTAGACTCGTGGCGACGATCAAGAAGATCTATCAAATTTTCGTTAAAAAAATTAATAATTATATTATAATTTCGGATTTTTAGAAATTTTAATAGTTTTTTCAAATTGGAATCATTATAAAAGTTTGATTACTAGCAACGGCGGCCCGATAACGTCGCGGAATATTTTCTAAATTTGAATTACTCCGTCGGTACATATAATAGGTACTTCACTACGAATTTCGAAAATCTAAACTGACTGACAAATATTTTTAGAATTTAATCTTCAAAGCATGAAGTTTATTTTGATTTGTTTAAAAAAATAGTACTAGCTTGTAAATGTTGAAACAATTAAAATCAGGTTAAACTAAATACTTAAAAATATTATGTCTTTTATATAACTAAATATAACATAATAAGTCACGCTTTAATAGAAAATGATGTTTTGACTCGGTTTGAATGAAGTTTGTAACGATATTTTGAATAATTAAAAAAACGTTTTTTTACAAAAAATGTGTTTGTTTCCAAGGGAATACACGGAAAAAGCCTGGAAAAACCTAGAAACGATGGAACCTTCTCCAGAACTTTAGAAAGAAAAGAATCTTCTAGAGAGTTCGATGAAACCAGCGTTTGGGTAAAAATTTCGGGACAACGCCGCGGCGCAAGATTTGTTTTTGTGACAGATTTTTCAGTACAAAGAACGTTCGAAATGACAGCCAAGTGTGCCCAGTCATGAATTTGTGAGCAATAAATACCAGCAATGTAATCGGACAAATACTTATCGATAGTTAAGTTTGTTAGATAAATAAATGTGCCAGAATTGAATATTCTGGGAGCGATAAATAAAGTGTTTTTAGCGATAACAAAGTGTTAACATATGAGTGATATATAGCGAAATAATGTATTTTAAGGAAAAGTTTTAAGTTTACTTAATTTTGAGTAATTTCGTCGATTTAATAATTAATTATCACTAATTAATAAATCACCAATTAATTTACCATGTTTTCTTTTGCCTCCTGCATCCACGACACGTGACAATACTTTAACTGCATTATATTTATTTCCGATGCATCCTAGACTCCTCGCCTAAAGAAGAGGTTAAGTTCAATTCTGTACAATTTTATACCCTGTGGTTAATGTGCCTCCAGAAATCGAGTGTTGGGCGACTATCGCTGAAAGTGTTGAATGTGAGCAAGCGAGCGAGGCATACGGGTAGTGCAGGAAAAGTACTTGAACCGACTTCATCCGCTAGAGCATATAGGGTTACGATTGAATATCGATAATACATGAGAGCGTTTGGCGGGGCACAGTTCGAGGCGTCGGCGTCGCGACGCGTCGAGGTCAAGAGAATGAGCAGGCGATGAAACGGCTTGCGATTGGCCAGGCGCGCTCGCGCGCTTTTATGGTGCATTCGGAACTTCTTCATAGATCGATGGGGAGCATCACTGTTGGAAATTATTTATTTTAATTTTTATAAAAAATATATATGTGACATCTTTAAACTGTCCTCAAATATTTCAGATAATTTCTTGATTGTTTGACAGTACTTACGGTTTCTATGATATTTTATTGATAGATTATACGTGGGGTATACAAGCAAAGGCAGCAATATCCAAAAAAAATTAATGCAGTAATGGAGGATTACTAATTTATAATGTACTGAATTCGAGATTTTATATGGAAAATAGGCTTTAAATTTATGAAAACGTAACATGGTTTTGAAAGGGAAAGACAAATAAAATCTATAATTCAGTAAACTTTAAATTAGTAATCTTCGATGGCTCTACTCAAAACATTTTTTAATTTTTTTTTGGATATTGTTGTCTTTGTTTTTATACCCCAGAAACTATTAAAAAATTACTAGAAAAAATATTTTCTAGTAATAATTAAAATTTACATCGGATTTACTATTCTAACTTTTCTTATGAATGAAATAACACTACAAAGGAAAATATTTTCTTGATTCACTTTTTTACAACTACTTATTACATAAAGCAAAAATAAACACTTTTTTAAATTTACTAAGAAAACAAATTTACAAAAAAAATATAAACGTAAGAAAACTTCTTAAAATTTGTACACGTATTTTAATCCTTTATATTGCCAAAGAGAAATGCGAAAAATGAGATCTTCTTTGAAACGGAAAAGATCATAAGCACCCGGTTTAACGGTAACGACGCCAACTTTTTAATTTAAACTTATCCTTCGCGATGGCAAGAAACGTTAAATGAAATAACCTCTCTGCCCAGCTCCTGTTGGCCCGGCCGCGGAAGGGCCAGCGAGAAATAAACTCAGCAGGTTAATGTGTCTGCAGTCCGCGCTCTACATCCTTCCCGATACCAACTACCTAAGAAAGCTCTCTGCTCTTTTTTTATTTTATTTTAATCGGTCATCCAACATCCATTTTTTTTCTGCGCAATATTAGAAACTTTCTTAGCATTAGACTCCTAAAACACGGCATAATCGCGTGGGGAGTAGCAACTATGAGTGCGCTCAATCCAATTATTGCAACTCAAAAATTGCTAAAAAGTAATCCTCAAAACCTCAATTATAACAAGGACAGATGAAATATTCAACAAATTCAATGTATTCGATATAAAATATTTTTTTGCGAATACTACTCATAAATACACATACAAACACAAAAATATACAGTTTAAACAAACTCAAATAATAATTACCACACGGTCAAACAAACTCAACCTACAAATCCCAAGGTTATATACCACGTATGGAAAAAGGAGCTATAACTATTTTGGAGACAAATTACTTAATTGCATGCTTGATGAATTAAAACAATCCGGGCTAACCACAATTTACAGCCCCAACATAAAATACAAAATAAAACAGTGGATCCGAAGCAAGGGGAGGGATAAAATAGGCACACTTACACACTATAACCTCATATATATGATATATTTTCTGTTACGTTACCTTAATTACTTTATTATCTTATGTTAATATACTATACTTATCCAATATAAATAATTATTCTTCCATATATCTTTATACTATATATGTTTTATAAATACACACTACTGTAATCTATGCCTGTCTCAATACAGATATTTCTAGTGAGACAGGCACAGTCCAACCAAAATTTTATATTTAATTTAAAAAGAAATAAACAAATAAATAATAATAAACAGGAAAACACAATTGCTTGGTAGGACAAAACATATGGATAGACATAATTATAGACAAGTCAATTTGATATTTATTTATATATACAGAGTGTTCACAAGTTCTCAGTTACAATAAATCAACAAAACAACGTGATCATGAAATATTCAACTGGAGCTCAATTAAGAACGACTCATATACCAATATGATCTCAAATCTTAAACGCTAATCTAACCAACAGTATGAGAGAAAAAGGTGCAACAAACCGAAAAGTGAGAAACAAAGTATGATAAGTAATAATTACATAATAATAAATATCAACAAGATTAAGTAATAAAACAAAAAAGTAAAAAACAAAGTATGAAAGTCAGCTTTTAAATCGACACTCTCCCGAACATCGCATTCTTAATTGTACTTGAATTTAGATTGAATATATCAATATAAATATATGAATGACATATCAAAAAAATTAATAGTTTAATTTAAGTGATTGTTCCTAATTAACCGAACTTTATCATAAACATAAAAGTGTTCGTAATGTATATTTTCACATGGTCAGGAAGGGGGATGAGTTTTTAGTATTTGCCTCACCATACGACGTAACTATTCATATTTATTATTAAAAATATCCATTGAATTCAAAAGGTTATTATAATCTGAGCATATGCATGGGATGAGAGAGGATTTCCTATTATTGATTTGATAAGTTGGCATCAAAAAGAGGTACTTCTGTCGGTAGGTCGAAGTGGGACGTGGAAAGACACCAGGCAAGCTGGTGATTGCAGGAAAATATGCTCTTGCATGAATAGGGTTTCTTGCACGCCATTTAGAACATTATCATCGCAGCATACACGGCAGGTAAACTTACTAAAGGTCTCAATTACGAAAAACATTTTTTTTTTTACTTTCCATATTAAGTGTCCAGGGTATAGGTATTATTATTTTTACTTTTAAAATGACTTAAATTTAGGATTTAGTAGTATTTAGAGACATTTGATGGTTATACAACAATCAGATGTTATTGAAGTAGCGGCACACTGAAGGAGTCATAATAATTATAAGATATTGAATTGCTTGTAAAGATATTTCTTAAATAAATTACTAAGACTCTTTTGACTACAATATACACGTGAAACCAAAGATTGTATTAAAGGTTTATGCAGTATATTTTAGAAATCAGATTTTAAGGAATGGTGCAACAGTGTCTTAAAAGAAGAAGATATAAATATCATCAAAGCTTTAAATATAAATTTAAAAAACATATATACCTATTACTTATCGAAGAATAATATTTTACCTTCGAGCGGGCGCGCTGATTAATTTCTCTTGAGCGGGCGCGTACCGTAAATTTAACGTCATTAAGTTTTCTCCGTGTAAATGTTGTTTTTTTATATAAATGATAGGGAATTGCTGTAAGGTTATGAAAAATGATTAATGACAGTACTTTAAAAAATATATATTTGAATTAATTAAACAAAAAACGAAGCAGCACTCTAAATATTTTTATATTTCAAAACAAAATACTTTAACGACTTATTAATCAGAATCAATATTTTCTGGTTTGTGTCTTCTGGGGTATTATGCCGTGTTATTACATCATGTCCATCAGCCCTGATGATGGACCCTGCAATGGGATCCGAAACGTCAGGCAGAAAGTTTGTAATAACACGGCATAATATCCCAGAAGACACAAACCAGAAGATTCTGAGTGGCCGTGAAAACCTAAGAACATTCTTAGAATCAATATTTATTATGTATTAATTCTCATTCTTACAATTGTTGCAAACCACCTCAACTGCAGAATGTTTTTCGCATGTTAAGGATTTCTTCTTCCGAAAACTCACTGTCACTCGAGGGAAAGTAGGTTTCAATATCTTGCCTCATCATCTTCATAATGAAACACATAAATAAAAAAATACATTTCGTTATAAAATAAACGATATAAATGAAAAATAAATAGAAAAAAATAGTTTATTTTATATACCTATACTTTAAGGCGCGTGTTGTAAAATCTACCCTCAACGGAAATTTCCAAATATCAATGAATAACAAAAACTTCTAAGCACACCCGGTTCGTCTGTAGTTTGGAGAGACAATGACCTTAGAATTGACTCGATGCTTGCGACTAAGTGGTAAAAGTGAGGGAAGCGATAAGGTGCAATTGTCCTAAAATTTTACGGCCGGGCGCCCACTGGAATGTTAAATTTTTATACAAAAATGAAACGCAACGACAATAATCAAAGATAAAAGATAAAACAATTGTAAATAAATTTTAAAAAAATACAAATTTATTAATTTTTCCAACAAACTAACTATCACACCGTTTTCCGCAGGGATAGGCAGAGAGGATAAAACGCCATATTTCTCTATCTTGGCACACTACTTTCGCTTCGGCTACATTCATACATCTTTTCATGCATGCTCTATGGTTGTTGAGGCTTTTAACAGGGCCATCTTCCAATGCTTGTAGAATCTGATGATGCCAGGTCTTTCGCGGATACCCTCTCTTGTTACCTCCAACACTTGCCCTATACATTTTCTAAATCGTCCGTTTACTATATGACCAAACAATTTCAGCAATCCTTTCTTTCTCGAATACCATCACTTTCGATTTGCTGATATTCATCAAAGTTCACTCTGCGCGCATAACTTAGACATCCTGGAAACTAGGCAGATCAGCTTCACTGTTAGCCACTAATACTGCATCGTCTGCGTATGGTAGCCAGGATATGGTGAGCTTGTCCATTTTTGCTTCTACTTCTAGTTCTTTCAGTTTTTTCTTACAATTGTAAACAGATTGAAAGGCCATGGTGACATTACGCATCCCTGTTAGACACCTTTTGTAATATCAAACCATGATGTGAATACCCCATTAATTATCACGCAAGCACTACTTCCCTCGTACAGGGATACAATTGTACAAGAAAGTTGTTGTTTCTTTGCAAAAACTTTTCCATCATTTGGCCGGCGAAAAAATCTGGTCCATGCATCCTCTTCTTAATTTTTTCTGTTTTCACAAATAAAAGACAGGTTTCATGATGTTATTTTTAACTTAATGGAATTAAAATATAGATCAAAATTAATAAAGCAGTGAAAAGGGATATTAAATTTTTATCAAAGATTATGATTAAATTATAACTAATAAATCTGCCATTGGACCATATGATATCAAGCATATGAAAACAAAAGATAATATTAAAAAGTAAAGGTTATATAATTCCAAGAACAACATAGATATGTATCTACAAGTAATGGTACTCTAAAGAGATTTATAGTAAAAGAAAATACAGGGATGTGGCATTAAGAATACCTTAATTCATACTTCTATACCTATAAAACTCAATGTCTGTCTGTCTGTATGTTCTCTATACAAATCTACACCGTTTTTTTCCGATTCGACTCAAATTTTGTATTCTAATGATTTAAGACCCGGTGAGTAAGTAACATAGGTGACATGTCTCCCTCCTTTTTTACTCTTTCCCTTTCCCTAATATATTTTCAATGCAAATCTGTACTGTTCGACACAATATTTAACAAACTCAAAGTTCAAATTCATTCTTTTGGACGAGTCGGGTAATATAGGAGACATTTCCCCTACTCCCTCTAACCCCCCCCAGATATATTTTCTGTACAAATCTATACCGCTTCATCGATTGGACTCAAATTTGCATACATATTTGCGACGGAAAAAAATTGACCGTATTTCTTCCCTAGACATCCATCCCAACCTTGATTAAATGAAAAACAATGAAACCTTCGTTTCCCCCCACAAATTTAATTTCAACTTAATCCTTACCCGTGCAACGCCGGGTACGAGTAGCTAGTTTTTAAAAAAAACGAAATGAGTAAGTACCTACTGCTTCTCTATTAAGTGTCCTAAAAGTAAATTAAAAGAATAATTTTAAAGGAATAGAAATTATCCCTAAAATATGTGCGAACTATCAAAAAATATTGATTGTGGTGAAAATGCGGTCGCTCAGACGCATGTGTAAAAAATTTGTGTTTTAGATTTTGATTTCGATAGAATTCGATTTTATTCCTTTTTGCGACTTCCAGGCTTCACTCTCATACAGAACTCCATTATGAACTGTTAGTCTGATTCACGTATAGATTCCTGTTGGCCATAATAGCTTTCAGGGAACCATTTACCTACCTTATTTTCCGCATTCACCCCCTTTCCGATATCACTATTGGTCTTGCCATCACTAGAAAACATATATTCTAAATACACAAAGTCCTTAACTTGTTCCAAGGATTCGTTGTTTAACTTTACATCACACATTCATCTCTTTCTTCTTCATCGCTTTCATCTCCTTTGAACACCATTACTTTCTACTTGCGTTAATGTTCACTCTTTATTTGAAGCGCACTCCCTCACAATATTATAATATTGTCAAAGAAAATACATTGCCTAGAATAATTATTAAAATGTATTTAAACTCTAATATTATACATTCTGAATATCTACTACAACATTTGTAAAAAAGTTTTTCAACAATCATGTTACACTTCAAAGTAACTGAAGACTCCTCGGGAAAAACAATGAATGTCAAGAAATGTTTTTTTTTTTGCATAAAAACAGTTTTTTATAGTTTCAAACTCCATATTTCTTTCACTTGTGCTCTTTTAATATAAATATTGAATCAACTTATTACTACATAAATATATTCTACGTATGTACGTATATTAAATGTATTATTGTCAAATTAACAACGCCGTTTTTTGACTTTCCGCGGGCGGATATTCCTGTTACTTGCGATGGATATGGTATTTGAACATTTACAGCGGACCACAACGTTTTTACCCGACTCTTATTTATTGCTTCCCCAAAAAGTCAACAGGTGGCATAAAAAGGTCAGTTTCACAAAAAGGTGACATTTATTTTTTTCCCGAGGAGTGTTCAACTGCAATGTCAATCAATACGAGTAAATGTATAATGAAGAGTTGATTAATTTTCTTATACAGCAGAACTACAACGACCTTGATGCTTGAGATTATTTTTGTATGATTAATTATTGCGAGAGAGATATATAGAGTGGTGAGGAATTTTAATGAAATAGCGAATGTGCGCTACACAATTCCTGTTCCTAGAATTTATGCTAAAAATACGATTCGTACATTTGGATTCACCATCCCACTACCAAATTATTCACCATTTTGTGTTCCCTATAAAATATAAAATAACCCTTCTAACAAATTTTCCTCGTTTATATTTTTGTGAATCCTTGTGTACTTCATTTTAACGCATATTTCCTGTCCATAAAAATTTACATACCGCAAGTTATATACCTAAATTGTAAAAATAATACGCTTTATTCATTTAATAGGTACTCTTTTATTCTTATACAACATCTGTTACCTCGTTCTTTTCACCGCCAAGTGTAGGTTTATGTTAATTTTCTTTTACGTCATAATGTGCCGTCGTTAAAATAAGACATAATATGTCGGTTAATATTACGCTACAACAGTGCTACGATTTTACAAAAAAAAATAATACATTAAAACATTTTTTGCTTATTATCATAGGAGTATCTATTTGAAAATCGAGACAAAAACTGCATTTAATCGAAATTTTCAAAAAAGAACATTTTAGAATAAACTACAAATTGGTACGAAGAAGTCCATATCGTACAGCTGCGGATGCCCAGATAGCTAGCAAGCACCGTGGATAAAGTGAGTCATCGAATAAGTACAAATATTGGCGGCCAGCGTACCAGAGTACCTACCTACCTGCGTGCGGAATATTCTCGACAGCCAATCAGTGCAATAAAAAAGAGTAATAATAATAATATTTTTAAGTGGTGATTAGGTATGACATAATGTTACAATTAAATTTGTATCCAGTTATATTGTACATAAAATAAATTTTAGTTTAACTTAAGTATTTCATTTCGCCTTCGACATTGTAAATCCGTGACAGAAAGATGCATACTTATTTGCTAAACGAAATTTCTGATAATTTAAAGAAAAAGCAACGTTCAAAAAAATATACATGACCACCCCTTTAACCCATCACCAATTCATATGCAGAAAACATGATAACGTCATGTGGCAGGATTATCATTCTGTACCACAAGCATTTTACCAGTTTACCTACTCTCCTTAAATAATATTGTTCAAATCTGGTAATCCATGCTGGGCTCTCTTTTTACATTCTTACAACCATCTACTATTTTTTCGCTGGGCAACTTTAAAACTATTAATAAATAGAGATCGGTCGCGGGATAACGTCTCATGTATGATAATGGCGATAGTAAAAAATATGTTACTACGTATCGCGGTGTTTTCAGATATGAAAAATAAAAATTAATATATGAACTCAAAGAATTTTTGAATAATACTAGAACTGAACCCCTGAATCACTCCTTACTTAATTAAATTCTTTTACTATTTATTAAATATTTTGGTCTTATTTATGAAGAATCATTTGTATCACTACAACCTTCAAATATATCGATGGCTCAGTTCCAAACAACGATAAGTCAAAAAATTGAAGTTTTCAGTTATATTATAATCAAAAATCGTTCTTTTTCAGTTACACAAACGTATGATTCGAAAAAATATTGGTTTTCTGTTTATAGACAGATTTTTTCATATGGAATTAAATAAATTAAATAATCTCTCAGTTCCATAAAAATAGAATTCGAGTTATCGCTGTATGGAAATAAACTTTAGTGAATTATGGTACTCCATAGACAAACAACTCACGCCAGTTGACAGCTTCCAGTTTCTCGCTCAAATCGGTTGTGGTGATTAGTGACAAAGGTATTTGTAAGGTTTTTTTAATCGTGCAGTAAAATACACTACATTACTATATTCACAACACTATACACCCCAGCCATAGTATTGTTAAACTATCACCACTTTTGATCAGTGTTGGTCATGACCAAGAGATGGATACGTATCGAAACCGGTAGACCGTAAACTGATAGTTGTTTTTACTAAGTTTACTAACATTCTGTTATTACAAAACAATTTCACTTATAACATTAAAATTTACTAACTCTTAAAACATGACGTTTTTTAAGTATGAGAAAACACAAAAATTAATATTTTTTAATTAGTTCAGTACTTTCAATTTTTGGACACTAGGAAATTACATAAAATAATCAAAAAGTGGCATCCTTCCAACAAAAAAATAACAAAAATTTGATCTGAAAAATGACTATTCTTCAGTCAAACAGCTTCAGAAGGCATTACATGTTCAAGACACAAATATTTTTTGCACTTATAGCAAGTGTATTTGTTCTTTCTATTTTTTTTCCCTACACACTCATAGCACCGGCCATTTCTTGATGGACCAACCATCCCAGGTACCTCATCTATTTATTTATGGTTTTTGTGTTGAATAATAATATTTATTAAAATTAAATTTATTTTAAATTTCGCCAAAAATAAATACCTCATCTATCTTCAAAATTTCTGACAGTCTTTGTCTCATTGACCGTGGCAAGTTCAACTGCATATGTTGTTCTCTTATGTGAGGTTCAATCAATTTCATAGCCACATTCTTAATCAAGTGACGACGTTTAATCTTTTACTTTTGGTTGTTAGCTGTATGTATCACTTGACTGTTTATGGTAGGTACCTACTGACATTCAGCATGCGTTAAAGACTGCCATAGACCAGCGTCTTATTGCTCGAGCACAATTATAATTTGCACATAAACGATCTACGACATCGACGCCGCCCTTGGTGTCATTGTAGCTTTAAATTATATCGTGCTTTTGAGTTTCAGCATCATCGGATGACATTGATGGTCCGTCCTCATCATGTAGAAGAGACTCGAGACACTTTCACATGACATGCTGTAACAATGTTTGTAATTTGAAAAATACATAAAACTCCAGAACATGCATCCACTTCGACGTCGCGGAGTGAACTGACGGCGGGGTACGTGCAATGCGGCAGCTACTCGAAATCATGACAAAAATCAATGGCGGGGAACAATTTATTCAAATTTTTGAAAATACCCGGTCTCACAGACATATACGTCACCGTTGGCGGGTTTAATATGCATTTCATTAAATATGCCCTAGTAGGAAATGGTGTAATTGTTAGTTTGTTGTAAAACCTTATTCACCGTTATTCATAATATATCAGCCTATCTGATATGTTCAATTCCATATAGTGCGTTATGTGGAATTATTTTTAATACAGCTAGTACTAGCTGACAGTTCCACAAAGCGACATATTGCTCTTAACTAATTAAAATGTGGCAACAATTTGCAAACAGACCTTTACTCAACTTACTTTTCAATACTACCGCTAGATGGACGCTACTATAGCTTAGTGGTCAGAGCACCGGCCCCGGAAAGGAGGTGACCCAGGTTCGAATCCCGGTAATAGCCAAATATTTTTTCGTGAATTAGATTTTTCTGTATGTCTTTCTAATTGATTAATTAATTTGGTTATTAAATATTTCACAGAACTTTGTTCTGAAAAATTACAACTTTACAAATACGAATGTGTTCTTGAATAAAATATATATTTTTTTTTTAATTATAATAGTAGGAACGTACGAATATTCGTAAAATATTACTGAATACGTTATTTTTTTAACTAGTCGCAATATTCTGTAGAAATTAATTTTGGAAGGAAAAAAGCAGAAAGCATTTTCGGACCTTGTAATGAAGCAATGAGCAGCGGGCACAGGTGACAACAAAGAAAGTGAATGGAAGTGGAAGAGTTAAATAAAACGTCGGTCCCCACCTGCAGTAGCCGTTTTTATTCGAAAAGGAACGTAATTTGTCTAAAAGCCTTTTACTACCAAGTTTTACAAACATTAAATTAAAAGTGACCGTTGAAGTAAAATCAAACTCGTTTGCCTTTATTTTTGCAAATGCGTTTATTCTTTTAAATTTATATAGTTTTAAAAACACAAACTCGGTCACTTTTATTGCAAAACTTATTACATTTATCGGATGATGAGGTTATTATAAAAAATCTAGACTCAGCAAAAATATCACAAAAGATCATTTTAAAAATAATACTAGAATAAAAATCTATCTTTTCAACAAAAGATCATTTGAAATTGTTTCCAGTACCAAACGTGGAAGATATTTTCAAGAATGTTTCCATATTGAAAATATGTAACGAAAAAAAAATTACAGAAAACCAGGAATACTTTTAGCTTATGATAAATGGAAACCAAATTATAATGTCTAAATTTAAAACAACCCAAATGCAGAACCACTATATTTATAAATCCATTAACTACTAAAATAATTTACCGAAATACGAAATCGAAATACGCTGCGTCAATAACATTTCAGAACAAATTTAAAAAATTAATACATTCCTTAAATCCAACCTAAATTAATAAATCATTTAATCTTCTAGCTTTTTTCAAAATACTTTAACATTTCATTATCAAAGTACCTTATATTATATTATATACATATTCAACATTTCATTATCAAAATACCTTATATTATATTATATACATATGCGAGTCATTTAATTATACTGTAATATCAGTATTATTAAATGACTCGCTTATGCATATATGTACAAAATAAGAACTGAGGCTCTCTCATCAGACTCAAAAGCTTCTCTTCACTGATGAGGTATACATAACAAAAAGTTTTAAAAAAAATGTCAATTTATTGTATGTATGTATTTGAATCTTATATTAAAGTAAATAAATAAAAAATAATAAAAAAAAAACTAACCCATAAATTACAATACTCCCTTTCGCTTTGAATCAGGTTTCTTTTCTATACACGCGCCGAGCTAATTATTCATTTAGAATGATTCCAATTTGAAAAAAAAATTAAAATTTCTAAAAATTCAAAATGATACTATAATTATTAATTTTTTAACACGAAAAATTGTTAGATCATTTTTATCGTCACCACGAGTCTGCCTGCAAAGTTTCAGCTCGATTTGATCACGAAAGAAAGATTAAAAATCGATCCAAATTTTTTTCGTCAGACAAGCAAGCAAGCAAGCAGACGGAGCAGAAAAGAAAGGGAGTAAAAATCTCTGCATTTGTCAGAACTGTATATTCCGTAGTCTCTGGTTCTGACAAGGAATTTTCTGCCGGCGCTTTACCGAGATGTCACTCTAGTCTTATCTTCAAAGGTTCATCTTAGTAATAGTTAATTGACGTCGCCACGGAAGTTTTCTGAAGACAATTATTTTATTATCTAACGCTTCTGGATGCGTGGCCCTGGATTTTGAAAGATATAATTATTTCTTATGTTAGAAAGAATACGCATATTATTATTTTATACTACCTTATAATAAAATAGTGTATTAAAAATAAATAATTTGAGCCTTTTAGCATCGTGTCGTATTGTGTTTCATCGTGTCGAAAAATTATAAAAATAAATAAGTTGAGTGAAATCGTCAGGAGAGTTTAAAAAATAGTAACAACACATTATCACATAAGTCTTTCAAACATTTTACATGAATTAAGAAAATCAACGAAACTTTTCTCGAAGAAACCATAATCACTGGAAATGTGGAGAAATTAGTCGAATATTCTTGATGTATCGCGAACCGACATTCAATATTTAAGCGATAACGGTCAGAGGAGTAGACAAGCGACCATAGAAGATAGCGAATTGAAAACCCGCGCGATATTATAAACAAGTAATAGACAAGAGCTAAGTGATGTAGTGGGTACTAATGTGCAAACTAGCGTGAACTAGTGCGAACTTGGGCAGAACGATTTTGCGGTACACAAAAAAGCAGCGAATTAAAAAGTGCTGTGTGCAAATATTCTAGTGACAATTATTGTGAATTAAAGAACGGTGCTTCGATTTAATTCGTATCCAGTGACTTTGTATATAAAATAAATGTATTAATTGTTTAGTGTTTAATTTGCCTCCGATACCGTGACAATATTATAAATATAGGTATATCTTTTAAAAAATGGCTTAAAACTAGAGACGCATCGATACGCACTTTTGCCGATACGATACCGATATTTATAAAAAAAGGATACCGATACTGGTGGAAACAGTGAATATTTCAAAAAGTGTACAAAGTTATGGGCTTAAATTAGAAACAGACAAAAGTACTTATATAATATTTATTTAGAATGTTTACTTTACAATGAAATTTTTAAAATTGTAAATTACGTTCAGATTATTATATGAGTGGTTTGTTGATGTAGTGTGATGATGCTCGCCTAGTGTTCTCGTGGTTGGTGGTTTAAGCCTCATTGCAGGACATCCAGGACACCTGCAATTTATTCATTTTTTCGTACCACAGGCTTTTGGTTTAGTTTAAGAATAATAAGAATATTGATGCGACATGTATTTTGTGTTCGGAATGAAATTAGGAAACGCGGAGATTCGCCGAGCGTAGATAAATTGTGTCGCATTTAAATATGAACGAATTAAGCTCGAATATAGGGTGTTTACACGTGGATTATCTAGAGTGCGAAATTCAAAATGTATCGGTGTATCGGAAAATTAATATCTCCGATTCCGATATATCGCAAAACCCACTCTATCGGTATCGGTTTTGATATCGGATGCATCCCTACTAAAAACTGACGGTGATGCCCTTGTAAAATGTTTAAAATATAGGTGGATTTTATGTGTTTGACTGGATATTTACTTAAATAAAATTCTGACAATTTAGTTAATTCTTACGGAAACCATTTCAATAAACTGTTTCATAAATATGATGTTGCTAAATTTAAAAATATCTAATGTAAGGAGTTTGCATTAATATAATATGTCTATTATTATTATTAAAATATTACTAGTATTAAAATAACAAATATATATTTACTTCTTCTTCAAAAACAGCAAAATAATTTTGTGGTGACATTATTAATAAAATTAAAAAATTTCAACATGTTTCAGAGCCCATGGCCCCTTCGTCAGGATACAATTGTATACAAATAACAATTGTATCTTGACAAAGGGGCCATGGGCTCTGAAACATGTTGATATTTTTTCAATACAAAAGTGGTGAAAACTAAGTTTATTTTTTTTAATTATATAAATATAAGTAAGTATATATAATTAATCCTATGAGCGGTTTTAGTACATTCTGATATAAACGAATGAAGCTGCTTTAAAAAATAATTGCACAGACTAGATTTATGAAAAATATTTTAAATAATTACTATTCAGACTTTCGCGATGAACGGCAATGTTTTTTTGGTATATCTACATTATTTATATGAAAAATTGAGAAATTGATTTATTCATCTCAGAATGTACTAAACGGCACAATGGCTTTATTATATATAAAGCGATATATATTATTATAAACAATGTTGAAAGGAAAAAAATTAACAAATTAATAAAAACGAATGATTTTTGAAAAAATGCGGGAAACGAAGGGAATGTCAAGGGGTGCGAGGTGGCGGGTATATGATCACCACCCCTAATACATCACGCTATAATTGACAACTTGACCAGATCCTTTAATGAAACCCTAGAATGCAAATATGAAAATTTGTAAAAAATAATATTTATTTTATCTGCTGTTGCAAATTTCCTCGCAACGTCGATGCTATCTTCTGATTTTAATTTAATGTTACGTGTTTATACGCTTTTCCAAAGATACAAGCTGCGGTGTCTCCGTGATCGCGAAATGCGCAGCCAGCTAAATCTAGTTCGGTATTTCGCGGCGATATAATCGGTTTTTCTACATGGGGGCTGAACCCATCTCTGTAGTTTGTTATCGAAATGGAATCGCGACATCTCCAATTTAAACATCGCGCAAGAGTTTGTTACAAAGTGGCGCAGGAGCTGTACACATTATAGAATTTCAATTTTTCCGGAGAATCAGAAACACGCGGCGCGGAGGTCTCGTACGTTTATTTTTATTAAGTTAAGGGAAATTTTTTACGACTCGAAATCCTTTTGTATAAACAAAAATGAAATATAGCCTCATTTCACTGTTTTGCTCGCGAATAAGGGCAAAACAAGTTATGGAACATTTAATGAAATTTTATGTGTGTGGAGATCTTTGAAACAGATGTGCACTTATCTTTGAAACGTATGTTATGAAGGATTTTCGCTATCCAATTTTTATTTATATAGGTAAAATAGACTCAATTAATAATTAAATATCTTTTAAGTTCTCTCAATAAGGCGAAAATGACAAATATATTTATAAAAAAAATAAAGAAGCGAACACGGAATACGTATCGCACCAATATTTTTACATTTTTACCTAGCGAAATGCTTGTACTATGAAAATATTGCTGGTGTCCTGGAATGGGGCTCAATTCACTGACCACTGGATCACTAGGCAAAAGTCATAACCAACACACTAGTCAAAATCTACGTCTACTTAATATTTTTTTGTATTCTTATGTATAATTTTACATTTTAACTCTGTCAAAGTGTCATTAGAGAATGTAAAAAAAATTTGAACAGAATTATTTTAAAATCTAATATTCCTGCCGTAAAATAATTTATGTGATGGAAAAGAAAATAAATCTGAAAATTTAAATCAAATATTCACGGAGATTACTCAGAGAACATCGAAATGTTGAGAGAGATGGGGATGAACAAAGCTCAAAGAGGTCAGAGCAGATAAAGAAAAGCAGCCTAGATTTAAATAAATCGAGGAATCCGAAGAGATCAAGAGCATCGTACGATTCATTTTATATTTATAAAAATAATATATCTGACAAATATATTTTCATCTCTTTCATTTTATTCTTTAAAATATCATCTGAAATAATAAATATTACCCGCACTTAATACCATATTATTGACTTTTTACGTTCTTTAGAAGAACTTTATTATTTTCTAACAGTTATTTTTTATTTTAGTCCTAGAAATATAAGTGAGTTTGTTTATTGTATGATTTTAGCCCGTAAAAATGAATTTCAATAAATAATCACGAATATAAAAAATTCCAAATTATTTACATTTTACTTAATTAATCAATTTATAATATTATAATAAAATTAATAATTTAATAACAAAAAAAGTCATTTCTTCTTCTAAAGCCCGGTCGCCGAGTAGAGAGAATTTCGTACATTGACCCAACGCTACGTATCCTTGTCGCTCGCGCACAATTATGTTGCAGTCACGCTCGCACAGGCACAGCGAGCGAGTCTGACAGCAACATAATAGTGCGCGAGCGACAAGGATACGTAGCGTAGGGTCAATGTACGAAATTTTCTCTGCTCGGCGACTGTGCTTTAGTGCTTGTCAGATTTTAGATCGTTGGTGTTGGCAATCATTATCATTCTGCCAGCAGCTGCAAATAGTTAGACTCAGATCCTTCATCCACGATGTCTTCCGTCTTCTACGACCTATTCTGTGAGCAATTTTGCTTTACACTTTTCTCGAATGTTATTGTTTTATTAGGTTAATTAATTTATTGTTGTTTCCGTTTTTTAGGGATTTAATTTTCCTTTTTTTTTAATTAGGTTCTATTTAGATACAATTTGTACACGTTTAATATAATACTATGTATAATGATAATGATATTGTTGTTATTATTGTTCTTAGTCCTCCTCACTAGGCGTTCCTGTGCTGAGGGGGACTAGTTTATATTTATTTATTTTCTATTTTTAAATAACTGCGTAGTTTTCAATGCTCCTTCTAATTTATCTGCATCGACTTGTTTTAGCCATGCTTTTATCTTTTTTTTGAACTCTTCAATCTTTTCAATATTTTTGAAGGTTGGAGGAAATAAGGGTTAATTTAATTTAATTTATTAATTTCCAAATAAGGGTCTCAGTTATTAATTAATTAAATGATTTTATATTGACCACTTGGAATAACTCTACGTCTAGCGGTTTTGATACCACTGTATTCTCGTCAGGACGGACGCATACTAACTTAGTTACACTAGTATGTAGGTATTTGTCCGTTTGTTGTTATACTAGTTAGTATGCGTCCGTCCTGATGATACTAACATACATTTATCGAAATCGATAGATGCAGAGTTACTCCAAGTGGTCAATTCAAAGTTATTTAATTAATAAATAATTATGTCCAACCACAAAGTTATAAATATCAAAAAAATAAGGATCTCAGTATTCATTTAATCTGCTTACCAGATAGCCTATTTTATTAACTCCCATAGTTTAATTCCATCAATGTATCGGACGTTGTCTAACCGTACATTTTGTCTTGATTGCATTTATTTGAAGATCAAATACTTCTCGAGCGTTAACCACTTGTGTCAGTACTTGGAAACCTTCCATGCAGTCCGCTAGAATCACGGTATCGTCCGCGTTGCGAAGGGTATTTAATGTCTTCACATTATTACCAAGCCTTCTTCTGCTCCGTATAGAGCCTTTCTTCTTTGCGTCTTTTTATTTCACTTAATGGAAATATATGTATTTAACAAAATAATAATCTCTACATCCCATTCCACAAGGATATATTTAGGTACATAGTTGTAAAATATTTAGAATAATTCTATACCCAACATGACATTGTCGCTAAAACTTTAAGTATTTGTTTATTTAATAAAAATGAACTTTGTTTTCACCGCTTATGTATTGAAACACGTTGATATTTTTCAATGCAGAAGTGGTGAAAACAAAATTCATTTTTATTTATTATATTAATAATGTCACCAAAAAATTATTTTGCTCTTTTTAAGAAGTTATTTAATTATTAATGCTACTAAGTTTAGATTATAATATAAAACCTTCAACGTTTCACGGTTTTGGCAAATATCGAGGGGACAAAAACAGTCTTTAGTAATAATATTATTGTACAAAGTTACGTAGTATGTATGTATAGAAAGAATAAATTTTCTTTTCTCTCACACAAGTGAGATTCATAATATGTATTTTTATTTTATTTACATTTATATTTATCAATAATAGTGCCCCCTTACTAGAATAAGCCTATTATGGTGGGCATGATATACAACGTTATTGTTGTTTACCATGCCCACCACTATCAATGAATTTTGGTTGCGTTATTTCTGGGTTTAATTCATTTTTTACGTGTACAACGACCCCATTTTTTCCTCTATAAATTGATATAGAGTAGCATGCATATATAATTATGCACTAAATATAAAGTGTATCGTCATTTGGTGAGACAGATCCCTGATCATGTATATTATATACATCACGAGCCCTTTTTTGTCTATGTTAATGTTACATTTGGAACAATCGGTTAAATGAAACTGTAAAGTTGTTTAATCTGTCATTTTCAAATTGAATTATATATAGTTATGTCCTATTTGTGTTATATCTTAATTGTGTCTCCCTGTTAGATGACCTGATAAAAAAAAATAAGGTTCTTTGTTTTAAGGTGTATATTTATTTTTATTTTACACTATCAGAGTTATTGCATCATTTTTATCTGAAAATCATTGATTAGTTAGTATTCGGATATTTTGATGCATTGTTTTAAAAAATACATAAATAAATAAATAAATTAATCAATAATGATTTATGATTATATAGCTAACCTTATTTCAGAGTGTGTCCATGATCGAATTTTATATAAAATTACAGAAAGTACAAAATAAATAAATAAAAATTAAAAGCATAAAATCAAACTCCTTCCAAAATTTAATTTTTAGTCATGGATGCACAATACTTTTCATTCGAAAAAGTATAGTTCTGGCTCACTCTTTATGACATTTAATTTCCAAATAAGTATTATTAAATAATTGTTAACAATTAGTGCGTTGATGGAATTCTTCAGCTTCTTTTTCATCAACAAATTTTGTTTTTGTGTCATAATATGTACATGTATTGTAAGTAGATAGATCTATATACCTATGTATGTATTGCATAATTTTATTAAATCTTTAACAATCATTAAATTCATAATTTTACTAAATCATTAACAAACATTTAATTCTGAATAAAAATCTAAAATCTAAAATCATTCTAAAATCTGATTATCTTAAAAATACGGAAAATATACGTATTTTGTTTTGCACTTTTTCGTGCGTTACTTATATAAACAGTTAAATTTAGTCATTTTACTTTTGTACCATACCACTAAACCGAATAATTAAAATTAGGCCAAAATTTTCAATTAATAATTCAGTTCTTTTCTCTTGATATGAAGCAGAACTTAAACCTGGGTGAAATAATCATTTAACTATAAAACTCATATAGCCATTAATTTGGAAACTAAAATGATTCGGAAATATTCATGAGACTAAGTAAACATCATGGCTTCTGACCGCGGTATTCAAATACTCTCGCTGTTTTCCGGGTCGACAAGATGGCGCTGCTCCCGAGACAAATGTATCCTCCAGCGGTCCGTGGCGTCATTGTGCTGGGTTAGAGAGGCAGTTCGGAGATAATTCTCCATAATAGATGACGCTTAATATTTAGAAGCATTCGTTGAAAACATTTCTCCTTCTACGGAAGCGAGATAATTGGAAAGAAAAACGATTTTTTCCGAAAATATGATGTTAAAATGTAGTAGCAAACAATAGAATAATACATATTAAAGTGAAATAATTTAATAATGATAACAATTATAATATTTATTATAGGGTAATCAGGCTGTAGGTGAAAGACCTGGTATGCCATATAAATTACAAATTACAAATACGTTGTAGTGAAGCACAATATACATAGAAGAGAAAACATATATATATAAAAACAAAAAAAAGAACTATTAAATAATAAAAATAATAATAAATGCAATTTATGGCAATTTATTATTTTATTTAGGCATCGTTAATTACATTTCGAATCAAAATAATATATAAACTGGACATCCCATAGATGTACAGAGGTATGAGCAAATGAGACATTGTTATATTAAATTATAACTGTACGCATTATAAATTCTATATTTTTTATAAATACATAAAATAGGCCTCGTTGCATTACAAAAATTAAAAAAAAAAAAACATATAAGATCACATGACGAACAACTACCAGAGGAACTTTGTTAAAATATTGATATTTACGAGTATATTATGTTTGAATCCGTACTAAATCTTGTAAAAAAGTGGAATATTATCTCGTTTCGTAAATATAGTCTCCAAATAGTAAAGTTACAAAAGTATACTAAGATGTATACAAATATATACTAACAAAAATTACAATGTATCCTAACAAATTAAAAAACGATTTTTCATTTTTTATTTGTTGACGAAGGGGATGTTAATATTTTCAATATATAAGTTGTAAAAACAAAGCCAACTTTTATTAATTATATTAGTTATTTAACTACAACATCAATTTGCTTTTTTAAGAAAATAATAATAATTAAATCTGAAAGATATCCAAGCCCGAATACAGACTCAATACTTTGAGATTTAAAGGTCTTAGTACGCTTTTAAAGCGTAATTTGTAGTAAAAAATTAACACTTTTTAGGCTTTTAATTTAAATTTTTTAAATTAAAAGCCTTAAAAAAATCCGGATCCAGAGTCTGACTCAATTTAGATGTAAAAGTGATGCACAATTTAAAAATAAAAGAGTACGTGAAAATGTAGGGTGAAAATTCTAAATGACCATAACTTCTTCGTAAAATATCCTAGAAAGCAGCGGAACCGGCAATGCGGCGCGACGTGGATGATAGAGAATCGCTCACGTCACGATCCGTATACCTCACCCAAGGATAGCATTCCGCAGTAACGGATCCACAATAATGGATCCGCATTAACGGATCCGCAATAACGGATCCGGAATAATATTTGATCGTCGACGTCCTAGCATGGAGATCCATGATGTAGCAGCCGATAACGACACAATCTACGTTTAAGGTCTGGTTTACTACTGATACCATAATATATCCATAATTATCGAACAAAGGGACTGATAACTCTCCGATATGCCGACCTCTTAATTTACTGACGCCTCTTTTAACTGGAACTGACGAGCACTACGGAACCATCAACACGGTGCCGCGTTCAAGGTGTATGTTCATCATAAGAATTATATTTCCGCAGCAGAAACAATAAAACTGAAAGCTGAACAGTGTCCGAGTGACGCAGCCGGGCCAGACCGCGCCCGCCAGACCGGTGCGGGCCGGCCGCGGTCGGAGGGGGAGAACAAATGTCGGGGATGAAGAAACTGAACCGAGACTAACAGAAACATTTTTTACGATTGGGATTTCCATCGGCGGGAGCGATGATTTACTGTTCGGCAAGATTGCCTGCGACATTTTATTACTGAGGCTATTCATCTTGGATTTTACGAGGTATTTTTAAGGCGGTGTAGTAAAACCGCACACATTACGTTTTTTAAGAGATTTTGACCGACAAACGTCACAGAAACTGATTTAGAACTTTTATTCTTCGCGGGCTGTCTTCCGCACTTCCGCTTCCGTCAAGCTAGGGACCGTGGCGCTGCACTGGTGCGGTCGCCCTGCTTCTCTGCCAACAGAATAACTCTCAATTGCGAATTGTAATATTCGTAACAAAATATTATATTGAGTACGCATACGAGTACTCTGTGTAAATATTCTATCAACATTTATATTTTTGATTTGTACACAAAGTAACAGAATGTTAGTAAACTTAGTAAAAACTACTACCAGATTTACGGTCTACCGGTTTTGAGACGTACCCGTCTCTTCGTCAGGACCAACACTAACTACTATATTCACAACACTATACACCCCAACCCAAGATGTGGTAACACCCACTTTAGACCCCACGTTAGATTCCTGAATTGTTCAGTAGGCTATAATCAGTGCACGCTTTTCTCTGACAAGATAAACACGCATGTTATTCATATTGGTGATAGTTTAACAATACTATGGTTGGGGTGTATAGTGTTGTGAATATAGTAGTGTAGTGTTGGTCCTGACGAAGAGACAGGTACGTCTCGAAACCGGTAGACCGTAAATCTGGTAGTGGTTTTATACTAAGTTTACTAACATTCTGTTATTATATCTAACCACAAAGTTAATGCTTTAAATATTAATAATGTACACAAAGTAGTAATAATTTAACAATTATTTTCATTGCGCAAGTGTTTTACTTTATATTTATTTATTATAAAGTTTATTTTTATTTGTCACGAAATATTTCCTTTAATAGAATATTTTTTTAATTATTTTACTTTACTGGAATGGTTGAGAGAAAATTTGCGTAACGTGTTTTTCAGATATTTTAAGATTTTGACCAAACGCGATGAAATTTTTATGGCGGTAAATTTCAGAATGTGCATGAGGCACGTTGCACTGCTGCGATTTTGACACTAAATTTCAATATTTTTCGACGTCTTAGTGAGACTTGGTTTAATTAAATGATTATTTGATGAATCTCGCTTACCAGACGGATTGTTATCCACTCTGGATCAGATGTTACATCAACGATTCATGGAACGGCAGATGCTTGGTGTAGTCTTCGAGAATAAGAATAAGAAACTTAAAAATTAGACAATTAGACGGAGAACCAAGTTGCAGATGTCATGGACCAAGTTGCAAAACAGAAGTGGCAAAGGGAAGGACACCAGATGAATGCCACGAAAATTGAAGTGGAGGTGCTGGACAAAATGGAGTATCGGAAGGTCACAAAAGAAATAGACTGATGACGTCATATTGATTGTTGGTGGCGCCTGGATGCGGAGGGGTCAAGATAAAAACGAGTGGAAGATGTTGGAAGAGGCCTGTATCCATCAGTGGGGAGAAGAAGGCTGAAGAAAAAGAAGATAGGTTAAATGTCACACTTAAATTTTGTATCAGGCCTTTCATAAATAGTTGATAATTGGATGTTAATTTTTTTAAATAAAAGTAGTAAGTGTTAAAATTCATCAAAACGGTATCAAAAATATGTCAGTTTTTTAGTCTTTATGCGATATTTCGATTTCGTTTGCCTTCGTACATACAGTGGGTTTTCAATATGTCACAACGTATACAACAGCATAAAAAAGCCTCGCCTAGCTTTCGTGCGAAATTTCTAACTCCAAAGTTTTCATATTTTCGGCATTTATACATACAATGTACGAACAAGTTTAGAATCCCATTTTGTCTACAAAATACTTCTCAACTCGTTGATTGTACGAGTAAGGTTTTTTGTATTTCTCTTAAAAATATTATAGTAGGGTCCTTTTTTTATACCCGCGCGACTCTCGGCGTTTCGTAAATTTCTTCAAAAGGTACATTTCCACAGAATTCTCCTTGGGCTCTTTCTTTATCATTTTCGTATTTTTCTCGGTCGATTGGCAGCCATAATTCCGTTGATTGGTTTTACTTCAGATAATGCAGGAACCCTTTTTTCCTGAAGCGAACGTACAATTAATTGGTGATTGAAAAGAAAATATTTGTACTAGCATTCTATGTTTGAGAACTTCCCTGTGTTTACTTTGTGTAGAAAGAAAACCCACGCTTTAGTTTATATTGTCTGTAAATACCTAAGGAACATATTTACTTCCGAATAGTTCAGGGCGCTGTCCCGACGACGTAACGAAAGACTACAAAGGAAACTCCTCCCCTAAGTTCACCTCAATTTCCAAACTTTCTGTATAAAAGTATCAAATCCAGTTACTCTATCAACAAACTATTTATGCTTTTTCGTTTGTTGAGTTTTGGCTATCTGTACTGTAGACAATGACCAGCATATGATATAGAGAAAGTAACGTATTTTGAAACCCATGTGAGTGGAAGGGGAGTCTATATATTTTTCTATGCTTTACAATTCTCAGACAAAAATATAAAGCTGTTAATTTTATACTATGCATTAAACTTAATTGAGTAAAAACGAAAATCGGATCAGACTCACAGACCACCAAATCAATATATAAAGACATATACTATCGTTAATTTCTTGGTATATTTTCTGGTTCCACGGCTACATAACACGTTTGAGTTACTACGCTAAGAAAAGGCTTAAAAAGTATAATAGCTTAATAACTTACGTAAAGATACGTTTTGTATACTGGGTCATTTTGCTATGCACAAATAAATACTTTTCTGCATTTTTAATGTATTTTAAATATACGTGAGGGGGACATACTTCCGCTGTAACTCAATTTCCTCGCCTAACGAAAGAATTAAGTTCATATCTGTACAATTTTAGTACTCTGTAGATCAGGCCAATGGAATACTCAAATATTTTTAACTTAGGCGAATAGTCTTGAATAATATTACGTTCATAAGGTATAATAAGTTTTAATCTAACAAATAAAGAGTATATTATAAAGCATAGTAAAGACGATGCATATTAATTTTTTAGATTTAGGTTGACAATAAATAACGGGATAAGTTAATGGATGTTTGCTCGGTAGAGGTAGCGTGTTATTTAAAATAATGACCTCAAAAAACTTGATCTTACGGGTGTTTTTGTCAAATATATCATTTATGTTATATATTTATTTAAACAGTTTAATAACCAGATGGTGATTAATTTATTAATGCAACAAGAAAGGATTGAACTTGATCGTTCAAGATATTTATTTAGACGTACATTATTTCCTTAGTTTTGCGTCTATACGCTTAGACAGGTAATTAAACAGTAAACCCTCTCCACCAACTTCCTAGTGGAAGAAACTAGTGTTATGGTTGATTTCTTTAACAACTAGTAAAACTAAAATAAGTGTTGTCTTATGTAGAAGGTAGAAGTAATCTAGAAGATCAAAGAAATTTATAACAATAACATTTTCAACAGGATCACAACAAAAAAATATCAAGTCACAAAGGTCATACCTACCAGCGCGAATTAGAAAACGTTTTTTTAGTATTGATTATTATTCCTA
Source organism: Agrypnia vestita (assembly GCA_016648135.1). Classification (NCBI taxonomy): domain Eukaryota; kingdom Metazoa; phylum Arthropoda; class Insecta; order Trichoptera; family Phryganeidae; genus Agrypnia; species Agrypnia vestita. The sequence continues at coordinate 16,448 of JADDOH010023771.1, read as the reverse complement.
ATACTCTTATAATAATAATAATAGTAATAATAAAAATACCAATAATGTGTTTATTCCAGCGTAACCAGGTTGTTAGTGCAAGACCTGGTCCGCCATAAAAAAATATGTAGATATAAAAATTCGATTTCATTAACACCTGAATGCCAAATAACGTAGTTTTACAAAAATTTGTAAAAAGCTAAAACTCCATTTTAAGTCTTTGGCTAGGTTGACCTTCGTACCCATATCAATATAGGTACGAATAAATTTCTCTCAGTGAATCAGGTCCCAGGTAAAACTTATTTTAGAATGTAGTTGACAGTTGTCTATCGTAACAAATAGTTGTGATTTCTTTCGTTAGTAGTATATAATATACCTAATACTAAAATAAAATTTCACTCGAGTGTTAAAACGTTTTTACATTGATCGCAAAGAAACTATAAATCAACAAATTTCACTTCCAAAAAAAAAGAAGCCTTCTCCAAAATCAGATAACATGGAGAGTGAAAATCAATGCAAGTTAATTTAGAGTATCGCCTTTATTTTCTCGATTTTAGAATAAATGGTATTATATATTCCTTTTATGAGAATATTGTCACGAGATTCTGAAATCGAGAGAAAGTGCATATATATAATGTAAGGTTTTCCGAACAGTCTTCACGTTTTTCAATAGATCTGTAAAACGGTAGAAAGAGCAAGTATATGCTGGAAGATTCGAGAGATCGGGATTCGTATAAGATTCTTTCTATATAGTGCCTTTATAGAAACTACTGAACATCAGCTGAAGGATAATCCAAAAACTTTTTGGAAGTATGTCGCTCAGAAGAGCAACGTGAATAATTTGCCCTCCAGTATGTTCGACGAAGATATACATGCAACTGATGGTACTGTTTTAGTAAATCTTTTTGCGACCTACTTCTCATCGGTCTATACTAAATATTATTCCTCTTGCTCCACATCTTCATTTCATTATACAAATACCGTAGATTTAAATGCTTGTTTGATAACACTCACTGATGTTCTCCTTTCTATAAATAAACTAACAAATAAGAAAAGTAATGGATCTGATGGCATTCCAGAAATATGAATAAAGAAATGTAGATTCACCCTTGCCTTAACATTATCACTATTGTTTAACTATTCACTCTCGTCGGGTGTATTTCCTGATACTTGGAAAATGTCTTATATTAGTCCTATACACAAGTCAGGAAATAAATCTGATGTACGTAATTACAGACCAATATCTCCGATCCCCAAACTGTTTGAATCTATCATAACTAATAAAATTACACCTATATTTAAAAATGTACTGATTGAGGAACAGCATGGATTTAGAACTGTCAAGTCTACCACTTCAAATTTACTTGACTACACTAATACTATTATTGAAACACTCGAAGATAATCAACAAATAGATGTTCTCTATACCGATCTTGCTAAAGCATTTGATAAAGTTGACCACAAAATTCTTAATGCTTAACTACAAGGTCTTGGTTTAAGAGACCCATTTTTATCATTCATACAATCGTATCTAAGTGGAAGGCAACAAAAGGTCAGAATCAATAACTATTTGTCAACCAGTATCGAAGTCACATCGGGAGTGCCGCAAGGTGCCCATCTGGTACCTCTTCTCTTCAATTTATTTATAAACGATGTTGTAAATGTATTCGCATATACTCGAATTTGGCTCTTTGCCGACGATATTAAGATTCTTAAAATAATTAACACTACCCATGACTGCCTACTCCTTCAATCTGATATTGACTCCTTTGACAATTGGTGTAAAGTAAACGGCCTAGAACTTAACATAAATAAATGTAAAATAATGTCATTCTATAGATCAAAAACGCCTATTTCTTTTGACTACGAAATAGAAAATATAAAATTGGGTGTATTTAAGTCTATCAAGGACCTCGGAGTTATTCTTATAAACTTACATTTAATAAACAAATAGATTATACGGTTAATAAATCCTTAAAACTCTTAGGCTTTGTCAACAGAATGTCTTCTAATTTCACAAATACTCACACGATCAAAACACTTTACTATTCACTTGTCCGTCCTATCTTAGAATATGCCTCTGTGATTTGGTCTCCCTTCTATACAAACCAAACGAGTCACATCGAATCCGCGCAACATCGTTTCTTAAGAAAAGTTGCATGGATGATGGGCTTGGATAGAAGAGACTACTCTACTAGTGAAATTGAGTCAATGTTAAAAATTTATAACCTCCAAAAACGTAGAAAAAACACTGACTTAATCACCATATTCAAAATATTAAACGGCCGCACTGATGTGCCTTCATTACTGGGCCAAATAAAATTCAATATCCCTTCCTGTAGACTCTGAAATGATGAACTGTTGTTCCTTAGCCATCATAGAACCAATTCTGGATTTCATGCTCCCATGTCACGGTTATGTCGTCTTATAAATTCAAGATAGGATCTGGACTTATTTGGTGTAAGTCTGTCCAGATTTAAACAATCTCTGATTATATAGTCCGGACCTTGTCTCCATCTTGTTAGTAATTTTAATTTGTCCTTGCTTTTGTTTTATTTTGTTTTGCTATAATTTTTATTCTGATGTATTATATATTGTTCATGTTATGTATTATATTTTATTCGACTTTGTCCGTTAATATCAATAAATAAATAAATAAACCAAACAAACAACAAACAAAACAAACAAACAAGACAAACAAACAACCAGAACAAACAAACAAACAAACAAACAAACAAACAAAAACAAACAACAAAACAAACAAACAAACAAACAAATGCAAAACAAACAAAACAAACAAATCAAACAAACAAACAAACCAAACAACAAACAAACAAACAAACAAGACAAACAAACAAACAGAACAAACAAACACAAACAACAAACAAACAAACAAACAAACATAACAAACAAACTTAACAAATCAAAACAAACAACAAACAACAAATTCACAACAACAAACAAACAAACAAACAAACAATAACAATAAAACAATACAGAGCAAAGTACAACAAACAAACAAACACCAAACAAACACATAAAAATAAATAAATAAATTACTTGTTGAGTCATTATTTGTTGTAACTGCTGCAAAATCATAGAAATAGTCAAATTGACAAGCTAAGTATGCAATAGACGAACGGCGAGAATGAAGCGTACGAGAGAATAGTGTGAATAAGAGGAATATTCTAGTGTGAATTAGTACGAATCACGAAAAGGTTTTGCAGATAAAGTTTGCGTCTAGTGTTTTTTAAAAAAACGTGAGGGGGGCATACTTCCGCTGTGACCCGATTCCCTCGCCTAACGAAAGGATTAAATTCATATTTGTACAATTTTGTACTCTGTTGATCAGGCCAATGGAATATTTAAGTATTTTTAGCTAAAGCGAATAGTTTTGAATAATACCAATAAAAGTTTTGGAATTGCTTAAAAATGCTGCATTTTCTACCCCACCGCTGCGAACCCTTATTATTTTAACAAAATAATTACTTACTCCAATATTTAAATCAATTTCTCGCATGATTTAATCAGTAATTATGAAAACCTTTTCAATTATGATGAAACATATATAATAAAAGCCTGACTATTTATTATAATAAATAATAAATCGTAGTGAAATTTAATATTACTATTTTAAACACAGTCGATATTCAATGGCCTATCTGTTTCATCTAAATTGATCTAAAATTCAAAACCAAAACAATTTGTCCAATCGATAATGTGACTAGTAATATATTATATATTATATTATACTCAATATTTTCCTAAAGTCCTAATGTCGTATTTGATTAGTGCCTATAATATAATATCTTAATGCAAAAAAATTGAGTTAATTCATTATATAAGAACTCAACATCTCTGCGATAAGTTTTTGTACCCTACTCGTCCCCCCAGACCCACCAAATCCACTATTACCAATTGCACTCACCAAACCATTCGCTAGTTGACTAGGAGTTTATTTTTAAATTCTCTGAAATCATTGGTATGAAACAATACGTTAACCTTAACAAAATGCTTTGTCTTATGATATTTGATCTTTGAAAATTGTCTGGAGAAGTCCATTAAAATCTCAGATATTAACAGTTAAAAAAATAATGTCAAAATAAATAATGTTTTACTGATTACCATAATGATTAACTTGTGTATTTCCCAAAAATATGATTAAGTAAAACTTTTGTTGTAGATATAAATACTTCCCCCATACATAAAGGATTATGAAAACGTGCGTTGGTAGGTTCTGCAAACTTATTTGACATGTGGGGTGGTGGGGACCCTGACCGGGTGGAACTCGGTACAAATAATATTTGAGTAAACATCAAGATTTTAATAAGATAAGTTATGTTTGATGACGAGTCAGAAAGGGGAAATGTCAATGCCCCAGGGAGGCAAGGGAGGTTAAAAAGTGTTGCGCTGTCACGTCTCCCGTATTTATCGCAGGACTGTGATAATAATTGGTGTTCCGAAATTTATTACGCTCATTCGTTTAAATTATTTTTTATTTTCAATTTTTTTAATAAAATAATAAACGGTGTAGATTTGTACAGAAAATATATCTGAGGGAGGGGATTGATTAGAGGGGTAAGGGAAATGTCACCTATATTAGTCGACCGGTCTTAAAGAATAAGTCTACATATATTTGGTCAGATCGGTTAAACGATACAAATTTGCGTGGAAAATATATCAGAGGAGGGTGGGTGATGTCACCTTTGTCATCGGGTCCCCAAGAATATTGTAGATTGATACAGAAAAAAAAAATGGGGAGAGAGGGTACGAATTGGAGGGGGAAATGTCACCTGTGTTACCTGCCGGGTCCCAAAGCATAAGTATGCAAAATTTGAGTCGAAACGGACAAATGATTTAGATTTGTATAGAGAAGAGACAGACAGACATTGAATTTTATAGGTATAGATACCTACTAGGGAGATTTAAATGGCCTGGCGTGGTCACCGGATTCGAAGCCCCCAGACTTACTTTGGGGTTATCTTATTTCAAAAATATACATCAGTAAGCCAGCAACAATTCTGAAAGACCTCAAATACAAAATGTAACGTGAACTAGTCGCTTTACCGCAAAAAGCTCTGGGCAGTATTATGCATTTCAGATATTATTTGAAATGATAAAAGTAAATGGTTAAATAAATAATGAGATATCTTACATAATACAAAAAAATGACTCGCAAGCCACTGAATAGCAAAATAAAAAATTTAAAGCCACCTATTCCAAACGATTTTACGAATTTATAAAAATTTTCTCAGTTTAATTTTTTCAATTTGAATTTCATAGAATCTTCATCTTAAAGGAGATACAAGTAGTGGTTGAATTAAGATATAAACTATATATTACAGGTCGATTTTTTACTCGTGGCACTGTACAGTTGGCCATTGTCAAATCTTTGCATTTTTATATGCATATATATTTTTTATTACACTGGCTTTACATAATATTAAGTAGGTACATAGTTTTGTTGAATGTTTGATTATGTTATGAATAGGGAATGAAATAATATTAAATTAAATAAAATTTCATTTAATTCCATAACTTCAAACATTCCGTTATGTTATCCAGTTGACCTTCATGTTGACAGTTAGTTTTATCAAACCGTTTAGCAAGTTTTTCGCCGATCGACTTTTCGTATATGCTCCACAAATGCAATTTTACATTCTAACAGCCAATCTTGCTTTACTGGTTTTCTGGATGCACTTATTGGAGCAAGATTATTTTCTACTTTGTTATGTTATCAAGTTTTAAGAAAGACCAAGGTTTCAGGTTCGGTACCAGTTTTTCCTCGAGTCATTCATCAACAGCAGTCAGCATTCTGCTTCGTTCTGTTAATCTAGGATTCATCAGTATTGACAATGTGTTTTTATTGCTCTCTTTATTAATTTTGGGCACAAATTTCTCAGAGTCAGCCGTCAGTCTCAGGTTTATAATACGACGAATGGTAGATTAATAATAATAGCAGAGCAATAAACAAAATTATTTAAATAAATATATAAGATTTCGGTTCTCATTTTGTTTAATTACTTCTTGGAGATGAAAAAATACTCGGTCCTCGTGTTTCTTTTAAAATCTTCACTCCTTGTAAAATACGTTTAATTGTACAAAGAGCAATACTGGTAGCTTTAGAAGCTTTAGCTTTTCCTGTGTCTTCTGTGTGTAGTTTCCTGGGGTATTTTGCCACATGGCCATATTATTCTGCTTCGTTTTTAAATTCGTATAATGTAAATATATGCCTGGCTGTAAATGGGCTTTTTTTGGTCGCTTTCACGCACTTTTATCAACTACAATTTGTTCTAAAAATTTAATAATAAAAAAAATCCAAGTACGACATATAACAACATATTGTCCGCGGTATAAAAGTTTTATTTTTCTTTTTTTCACAGATATCGCTCATCCATAAATTGACATGTATTTTTACACCACACATTTATCACTACCATGAGTAAATAAGTTACTTGTTATGTACTATAAAAAAAATTATTTCAGAAATTTTACTGCGCCAGATGCTTTACATTCCAATTTACACAGAAATTGCAAAAGAAATGTTAATTTCATTAAAATTTTAATCGATATGGGAATGGTGATGAAACGATAATATATGTTTTTTAAATGATCATCTTTTTCGGTAAAACATTGATTCTTTCTCTCCAACCAGTACATGCAACCTTTTCAAAATTATTGTCATTCTCCAGAAAGCAGCGCTGGTTCGGTGCTGCGGCACTCCTTCCTAGACTGTTCCTGGGTGTTATTCTACTTGACCAGCGCTGTAATTTACTATTGCGGTAATTGTAATTATCCTTTTATATATATTAAACTTGCAAATATCCTCTGAAACGGGTGGGATCTCTCTCCGCCTGACGCAACTAATACAATACGAGTAGATTATGATAATCAAAATTTGTTCCAATTTAATCAAAAGTTGAAGCGACAACATCTGAGCCGTCAACAATGTTGGGGACTGTGTGCGAAGGGCGGCTGGAGACAGCGCATAAAGGTGTGCGGGGTTAAATGGGCCGTGGCGTCACTCCCCCACCCTCGCGGAAAGTTTATCCCGGAGAACAGCGGCCGACAGGAAGTGGTGACCGTGGATGGAGATTATTCACAAACAACTGAGAGTGGACACCGAATGTAATTTATTACCTCCCCACCTGAACCCTCAAATCTGTTTTCAACTGATAATTTACACGTACTAGATAATCGCACAGACCCATTTATTACTCTGTATACGTTATTAGTATCAAATGTAGGTTTTCAAAGGAAATTAATTTAAAATTTCCAAAATAAATCGATCGTTCTCGTAACAAAATGTATTATTTATCTTATCATTAATTCTGTATAATTTTTAAGACAGGAAAGATGGCTCGGATTTTATAAAAATATATATATCAATCATCAAGAAGTATAAACGCATGTATTATAATTTTTCAAGTATTATAAACATTTTATGTTATATTGTATTAAACTAAAAAAAAACAACAACATATTTTTTTTTTTTTTTTTTAATAAATAGAGATGCGAACACGGAATACGTGACACATCAATATTCTTACTATTTTCAAACTAAGCTAAACGCTTGTGCTATGAAAATAGGACTAACTTCCTAGTCTGGGCTGAGATTCGAACCCGCGACCATTGGATCACGAGGCGAGTGTCCTAACCACAAGACCAACAAGCTACTCAAATTTATATTACTATTAAAAGAGCATACAAAATTTAGATTATAATAGTCGTTATGATCATGAAATGCATGGAAAACAAAGTACGGTATCTCTACACGAATTTAATTATATTTATGATTTTACTACTCATGTTTTGATGGTATCAGAATCTTCTATCGACAGGTCTCAATTTTTTCAGACCTTTTTGTGTATTAATTGTATTTTTTTCGTACTGTATACTTTTACACTATTTTATAATTTTCTGTTAGGCAAAGTTTTTTTGATTTTGTTTATTTTTTCTATGAATTTACGATCTATTTGAAATTTATTTTTTAAATACATTATGGTCGTGTATATTAACAAAATAAATTTGTACTTATACTAAGTATTCGAAAATTAAAATATGCGTTTACGTCATTTTATAATTTTTTAGAATTCATCAATATCCATCACTTTCACAACTTTAGACATTATAACACACTTTATCGCTTATCGACTCTGCATCGATTTAAAAATCTCGATTTTACCTCGAAGGCCTGCAAAACCTTTTTTAGGTCACGAGAAACAAGCTCCCTTAAGTTAAAAGGCTAAAGACTCCCTCGACGTAGATACCGAGTGTGGGGGGTCGGTGAGGGTAAACTTTACACTTTCTTCCATCCTTGAACTCGATATAAGGTGTAAATTAAACTCGTAGTAGATGGAATGCAATAAGAGCATCAATGAAATAATCTTTAAGATTAAATCCATTTAGGTTTCAATATTCCACGAGAAAATTTTCTGCTCAGAAATAGCTTTTATTACTATAATGAGAAACCTTTTTTTTTAAATTAGAATTCTGATTTTGAAAACCTTTAAATAATAAGATTTCAAATTCTATATATGATGCTGAGAAGACAAGAAAACACGACGCGAAGATTTGATTTCTTTATATACATATATAAAAAAATACAAATTTTATTAAATTACAGTAGCTAATTAAGTAAAGTTGTTTTTAAAGTAAATTTTATTATTGTGTATTATTGTGAAAGTTATGGTTGAAATTATTTAATATGAAAGTTATGGAGTATGGAATCAGTTGATGGAATGCCTTAGTTATATTTGGTATGTCATTGTGGCTATTTAGAACCATCCAATATCTAAAACATAATTGCCTGTTATATATATCCGGTTATTGAAAGGCTACGTAGTATTTATTAGAATTTTTCCCATTCCCAAAAATTCTTCAAGAACACCCTAAAAAGAGCGTTTCTTTTCAAAATATGTGTGCGGCAATAAAGTTCAACTCTTCGTAAACACCTTCAAGATCCCCGATTTCCGCTTCCGTGTTCGTGAAATACAGAAAAAAGTCCTGAGAAAAGACCCTTTAGGGTAATATTTAGATAGGTTTATGATAGCGTGTTTCCTTCATATAAGCTGATTGGTTCTTTGCCCTTCTCCAAAGCTGATATCATCTTTTATAGCCATCCTATCTTATTCATATTTGTTCGTAGAGATGTCTAAGAGTATTTTCGTTATTTTCACTTTTTTGTTCAACCGCGCATTGCGATGAATAAAAATGTTATGTGCTTTCTACAGTATAACATACTGTGGTATTGTTTATTTTAGCTTTTCCAATTTACTATTTACCTACGTATTGACAATACTGTGAAAACCTTATCTCAAACGCCATCGATAAAATTATTTTAGCAGTCAAGAATAAAAAGGTAACATAGGTATCCTTCAAAAAGCAATCTGGGTATATACTTTCTAAAATATTAATATTTTGTGTGATATGATATCACTCATGAGTTTTGTTGGTTTTTGTACATTGACTACAGAACGTGACGTAAGGGAGCCTTAAGTGAGTCTGAAAGGTTTCTGTAAGTGAATCAAGTGTTCGACGAAACTATTATTTAAATATTTTATGTAGGGTAAAAGGGGGGAAGACGCTCAATAGCGGATAGCTTTTTTGTTTTCACTAAGATTGCGTTTGTTGCGACGCAGCTGTACCTACATACAGTCAGCAACATTTGTGCACGAATTGTCAGATAATGTATTACGGTAATTTATTATTATTTATTATTATTTGAACGGTAAGGTGCCCTATTTTTCTATGTCCTATTTAATATTTTAGATACAATCAGTGTTATGACTTAAAGTAGTTTTATTAGGTTAACGCCCCATATATGTATGATGACTTAATTGACCTTTTATGAGTAATATAAGCGACCATTGTTTTTGATTCCTATTAAATCAATAAAGGGGTTAGAGATCTTACCCGCAAATGTGGGGTGACTCGCCTAATGTTATGTTTCTTTATTATTGTTGAAATATTTATGTATTATTGCTATCCCATGCTTAACGTAAAAAAATTTAAACACGACACAATTCTAATGACGAAGAGAATTCATATTCTGTGAAATAGCTGTAATCCGACTATAATGACTGAAGAAATTTTGTATAGAGAAGATAAAGTACTGCGTAGCATGCAAAGATTACTAAAATGATAAATCTGGACCAAAAGTGGTGTTAAGTTGCCAAAATGCGCACCAAAACGTATCGCGGACTGCGCAGTAAGGTACATTCGAGACAAAACAAGAAAAACGAAAAGAATCTACCCCAGCGCAGCGAGTTCGATCAGAAGGATATTTCCATCACTCACACTCCAGTGCAGACAAGATGGTATAATTCTACATGTTTGAATATTTTGTTTTCGGATCATTCTAAATTAACGTTCCTAATATTATAGAAAGAGGATGGTTAGTAAAATTTTATTCTTTTAAACCTTGTTTTATTTAAGGACTGCCTATTTAAGGCTGTTAAACCCTTAATATAGGCTTATTTCTCTCACTCACCCTAATTGAAAGCAAAATATTCATTTTCAACCCATTGATAAACACCATGCAGGTAATTAAAACGAAAATATCTTTTAAATTCCACATAGTTTTATTGATTGTTAAAATAATCTTTAATCACTACTTTTTCAAATAACAGCTTGTGATGGATCCTCTTCTTCCTCTTTCAGCTCGATCCTACTCCTAACTGAGTTTACGCCTTGTTAGAGGCAAACAAGCTATCTATCTACGTCGGGTGAAGGCTCTACGGTTTTTAACGTAGTATTTCCAAACACCCTCGCTTTATTCAAGACCTCCCCAGTTCACGTTGTGTAATTTTTTGTTTCGAACTATAGGGGATGAATTGGTTTAGTGGTAACCCTAACGCAAGCTTTACTTAAATTAAATACTGGGGTATGAAGTTCGTGAATGTTCATGGAAAACGCAAACAAAACTACCTAGCACGTCAATTAAGCCCTACGGTGCAATTGCTAAACATACTATGTTCCGTGGCCCTATATTATTTACCTATCATTCCTACGGACTGAAACCACTGCATCTGGTGTAGCTGCGCTTCCAGAGTGCGCGATCCTCTGCTCCCACGCCCTCTCCGCTCGATCCCCCATTGTCCTACCTGTATGGGATCGACCGCCATCCACTGGAAAGGTTAGTAACGTGCCGTTATCACATGCGCATGCACATATAGAGTACATAGATCCCCTGAAAGCCCTCGAGTCCTTCGTAGCCGCTCCTATGGATGATTCCGTCTTCGACGCCCTCGCTGATTAATAATTTTATCTTCCGCCGTTATCTCGCTGTGCTTATTCCTTACGATCTTTTATATTTACTCTGCATTATTTTATATCAATTACATTGTTACGTTTATTTACTAGCCGGCCTAAGTTCCGTCACCTATATCTGGCCCTATGTCTCATTCTAGTGGTACGGTGGGTTCTAATGGATAAAGGGGGTGTGGGAGGTATGTATAAATGTATGTGTTCGCGAAAAATGTGTTTGCTTTAAATTCGGCCCCTCCATACCCAAAGGCTCATCGGTGACTGATCCCATCTTCCTTCTCCCGACACGAGTTCCGGATACGTTGACCTGAGCCTGGATGCGCCTTTTCATGTTGGGCCTCTTCTGTGCAAAGTACCGCACCATCCCTCGCGTCAGTGTCTGGCGTCCGGGCTCAGAGCCAGTTTGCCCCCCGAATTCCAACTCCTCCAGGTTAAACTAAGTTAAACTACGGTATATATACTGAAGCTACTGTAAAGATGGTCCCGGGCCACCTGTCAAGTCAAAAATATGCGAGTGGGGAGGGGGAGTTTCCTAGGCTCCCCAACCCTCGCCTGTGAGCAACTGCAGCCCATTGGCCATTCGCGACACTACAGTGACTGCAATCACCCACCCAGGTAGTACTTATTATAATCAGGTATGCATCAATACGTTCAATCCATTCCAGACGAGGGAAGACATCCGCACGGGTATTGTGCCACCCGTGGAGAGCCCCCTCATACACTACGTACGAATAGATACATACTAATAAAATATAATATACATACATATACTTACATATACAATACATAAATAAATACTTGTAATGGTTGGTTGCCATGTGGTTTCACGAGGCCATGACCCCTCGTATTAGTAGATGGAAAGGTGGATCTGGACAGTAGGGATATGCCTAGCCCCTGGCCAGGGATGTCGGTGTATTTTCTCCAAATGGTGTACAGCTAGAATCCTGCCATCGATGATGATGGGATCTACCTAATTATCTCCGACTGATGTGTAAATGGAACCCTGCCATCACTGATGAAGATGATGTTGTCACTATCGAAACGTCACCTGATGATATTTAGCTGAACCACCGCTAGTGATGATGATGATGATGATGATACTATCGTAACGTTTCCTGACGATATATATCTGAGACACCGCTAATGATGATGATGATACTATCGGAACGCCTCCTGACTATATATGACTGGGACACCGCTAATGATGATGATGATGATGATACTATTGAAACACCTCCTGACGATATATAACTGGGACACTGCTATGATGATGATGTTGATGATACTATCGAAACGTCTCCTGACGATATATAACTGGGACACCGCTAATGATGATGTTGATGATGATACTATCGAAACGCCTCCTGACTATATACAACTGGGACACTGCTAATGATGATGTTGATGATATACTATCGAAACGCCTCCTGACTATATACAACTGGGACGCTGCTAATGATGGTGATGATGATGATGCTATTGAAACGTCTCCTGACAATATATAACTGGGACACTGCTAATGATGATGATGTTGATGATACTATCGAAACGTCTCCTGACTATATATAGCCGAAACACCGCTAATGATGAAGATGATGATGATGCTATTGAAACGTCTTCTGACAATATATAACTGGGACACTGCTAATGATGATGATGTTGATGATACTATCGAAACGCCTCCTGACGATATAAAGCTGAACCACCGCTAATGGTGATGATGATGATGATGCTATCGAAACGCCTCCTGACTATATATAACTGGGACACTGCTAACGATGATGATGATGATGATGCTATGGGAACGTCTCCTGACGATATATAACTGGAACGCGGCGATCGGTGGCGACGACGTAACATAGCGAGTAGTGTGTAATCGGAACGCGGCGTTCAGTGACGGTGATGTAATTTGGCGCGTGGTATATAGTTGGGACACGGCATTCGGTGATGATGGTGGCGATGCTGATCTGACTATCCCCCCCCCCTCCCGACGATGCACAGACGTATGAGTACGTAAATAAATAAATATATAAATAAATAAATTGATAAATAAATAAATAAATAAATAAATAAATAAATAAATTAATTAATTAATTAATCAATTAATAAATTAATAAGTAATTAAACAAATGAATAAATAAATAAATAAATAAATATATTATTAATTTATTAATAAATCAGTCAATCAAACAAATAAATGAATAAATAAATATATAATTAACTAACTAATCAATCAATCAATCAATTAAATAAATAAATAGATAAATAAATAATTTATAAATAGATGAATAAATTAATGAATGAATGACTGAATGAAAAATAAATAAATACACAAATAAATAAATATATATATATGAATAGACAAATAAATACCTAATTAATTAATTAATTATTCAATCACTCAATCAATTAAATAAAAAAATAGAAGTAAGTAAATAAGTTCGGCGTCGAGCACACGAGCCGCCCGATCCCTGGAAGTTCACACACATGCAGAGAAGGGTTAATTTGGCAAATTAATTCGCCCCTATTATGGTCAGTACGGATTCAATATGCAAACACCTGTGGATAGAAATATATTTAAAGTTTACGGTACAGGGGTTAGCTTTCACTGTCGGCGCTTCTTCCGTCTCTGTCTGGGGTGTCGAACCCGAGACCATTCTTCTTAATCGTGCGCCACCTTTATATATCGTTATAATCTCAAAACGGAAAGAGGATGACAAGACTTACCCATCTGCCGCCGATTATATCCAGTCCAGTGCATCGTAGTTTCACTTCATGTACCTCACTTTTTACCTAAGGATTGCGGACACTTGCCTTGCACGCGCATACGATTCACAGGCCCCTAATTAACTATAGATCGCGACCTAACCTTTGATCCTGCCATTACGCGTTTATAAGTTTCCGTAGCTGGGGCTTAGTATCCAGCCTCTACAACTATACGGTGTATATACTTTAATCAAACCGAAACTAGACATTATTTTCTTTTCTTTAAATTTATATTCCTCGAGATACCGGAATTAGACTCTAGCTCGACAATTGTAAGTATTTATATATCTTAATAATACTGCAACATAGTCCTTATTTCCGTCTTACGTATCCGTACTTCCCGGGTCACCGAAACTAAACTCTAATCCTAATGATCATACTCTAATGATCATACGCACCGGTATTTTCCATAAAACCGTTACCCGTTATTTTCCGATGTTACATATTCTTATATTTATCCGAAATACCGGGATTAAGCTTTGAATCTAGGATTCCATGCATTTATAAGTTTTAACAAACCCTCGAAGCGACCACTTGTCCACTTGTTGTTGTTAAAGAATCGATTGCTTCTATAATAAAACCCCACTAGTCTACATCTTTATAAGGTCAATACATATTACTTTTACGGTCCGCCGATTTAGTTTTATTCTTAATATTATTCTTAATATAAATTTATTATCATCTCGAATATTTGATATCTGCTCTCCGGCAAATTTTAATATAGTTTAAATTATTTTAAAATAGTTTAACAATAACGGGATTCTGTAATTTTTACAAGCATAAACAACCCCAATCTTACCGTAACCATTTTATGTAGTGAAAGACGCGGGATTTATATTCTTCCTAAAATGTGAAATGAACCCGGTCTAGATGAAACATCCTTATTTAGTTTCAGGACAACGAGGTTTACGCGTTCCACGAGGAATATGATATAACCCGATCTAAACGAAGGTAATTTTATATAATTTTAGGACAGCGGAACTTACAAATTTCATAAAGTATATCGTGAAGCCAATCTAGGCGGAGACACTACGTATATTTTAAACAGAGTAAGAGTTTAAATTTTACCATCAAGTCTAATACACCGCAAGAATGTCCTAGGCATAGTAAACAAAATAGCGGTCAAAACTGTAGTGTTTCTATGTTCACACGTTTTAGCTCAAAACGAATACTATAATTTTCACATTTATAATACAAGACGCGAATTTCTAAACGAAACATTTTAAAATAGTTCTAATTGAAATCTACATGTTTCATATTTATTAAATGAAGGCGCGAATTCTAAACGAAACACTAACATTGTTTAAAACGCGAATTCCCGAACGATAGCATTTTATATAACTAAATGTAACGAAATCTTATATAGTTTATAAATAAGAAGACCCGGCCCCAGGCGGTTTTTATATATTTTCAATATAACGAGGCCCTACAACATCTTTATAAGTATAATACAACCCCGGTCTATCGAAACAATGTACTAGAAGTTTTTATATGTTTGAATACATGATATACGTTTTTTTTTTATACGCGTTTTTATACGCGAGATTTACGTTTTCGTACAATACAAAGTAACCCAAATTATACAACCGCGAAGTTTACATCACTCCTAAAGTATAACCAGAACTAATTGAAACATTTTTTCATAGTTTAAGTCCGCGAGGCAAATATCTTTCATAAAATATAAAATAACCCGAATCAAATTAAACATATTTTTACCTTATAGACTTTCCCCAACGCGCGTAATAATCCCGGCCACATGAAACGTTTTTATATGTTTTAATAGCGCGGGACCTATGTTTTCCTATATAATATAAGATAACCCGGGCCGAACGGAAGCAATTTTATATACTTTATAAAATAGTGAAACTTGTACTTCTGTAAAACCGTAAATAAACCCCGACCCCCACGAGATTATTTTATATAATTTTTTAGAATAATGAAATTTCATACATCTGTAAAATTGTAAATAAGTCCCGATTCTCACGAGATTATTTTATATAATTTTCTAGAATAATGGAATTTTATACACCTGTAAAATTGTAATTAAGTCCCGATTCTCACGAGATTATTTTATATAATTCTCTAGAATAATGGAATTTGTACACCTGTGAAATTGTAAATAAACCCCGATTCTCACGGAATTACTCTATATAATTTTAAACGAAATGAAAATCTAGATTATTATGGGCTGAACCTGATACCCCGCGAGATCAGCTATATATTTTTCACTAGACGTATTTTAATCCCAGAATTTATTCGCTATAATTTTAACGGACTCTTACTATTAAACATAAACAAGAAAAATTATTAAAATAAACTAAATATTCTTTCAATAACTAAAATAAATCCGGTCTAATCGAAACATTTCATATAACGAAATATTATATGCCTTACAAATGTAAAAATTAAATGTGACCTCGCGTATTTAGCAAAAG